>APFE030009689.1:1601-32055 GCA_000404065.3 Pinus taeda
TATTTTATATTTGTTTTTTTAAGTAATCAACATTTAAAAAAAAGGAGAAATAAGAAAACTAGAAAATTTGTTAATTAATCAACATTTAAAAAAGAATTGGACATAAAAAAAATTAATGTGTCAAAAATATGCTCGGAAAAAAAATATATATGTATTCTGCATCATCACTTTTCAAATTCGCTTGACTTTTTTGCTACCTCAACGAAACGGGTAATCGTATCAGTTCTTGTTTAAATGTTTACATTGTTTTGGATTTTGCATGCCATATTTTTTGGTCCATATCTTTTTCCTTAAATCTAGGCCTCCCCTTATCCATCTACACCAGATTTTAGCACCCATAACTTCATTCAAATTGAAGGGATCTCGAAGACTTAATCCCCCCTCCATCTTGGGCTTCATGAGCTTAGGCCAAGAAACTAGAGCCCATTTCTTCAATTGCTGTGATCCTCCCGATAAAAACTTTTTAAATATATCTACCATCTTTGAAGAGGAGGTTTTGGGCATAGCCATCCCCAAGAGTGGTAGATAGGAATTGATTGAAGAAAAACTTTTAGAAGAGCTATTCTACCAGCCAAATCGAGGTCTCTCAAGGTTGAGCTGCTGAGCTTTGATTTAATCTTTTGAAGAAGGGCTTTCAAAAAAGAAGTTTTTAAAGAATTGAATGCAAAGGGCATGCCTAGATACTTTATATGTAATGAGCTGATTCTAAATCCCATAAGTCTAGCCAAAAAATCTTGGATGTTCATCAAGGTATTGATGAAGAAGACTCTAGATTTTTCATTATTCACGAGGGTATTCAAGGCTATCATAAATTCATGTAGAATATCTTTGATTTTCCTAGATTCCCTTAGTGAGACCTGATAGAATAGCATGATATCGCCTGCAAATCCCTGATGGGTAATGGGAAGTCGTTTCCCCACAGGCGAAGGCCTTTGATTTGAGATGAAACAACTCTCAATCTCAAATATCTTCCCAATCCTTCGGTTGTTAAGATCAAGAGAAAAATAGAAATCAGGTCACCTTGTCTTAAGCCTTGAGAGCAGTTGAAGGGTCTGGATGGAGATCTATTGAGCAAAATGGAAAATACAGGAGAAGGGATAAGGGAGAAGATCCATTTTACCCATTGTTTATTAAAGCCAAAGGATTTCAGGATGCTATTGAGATAAGACCAACTACGGCAGTAATAGGCTTTGGATAAGTCCAACTTAATCATCATACCAAGGGTTTTAAGATGCTTCAGGAAGTGAACGATTTCTTGAGAGGTGATAATACCATCAATGATTTGGCGCCCTTCCATGAAACTAGTTTTCTTAGGGGAGATGAGATCAATAATAAGAGGCTTAAGATGCTTAATAATAACCATGACTATAATCTTGTAAATAACATTACATAAGTTAATGGGTCTGAACCCTTGAGCATCTTCAGATTTGGTCGTTTTGGGGATTAAGGTAATGAAAGTAAAATTAAGCCCAATACTTGCTTTCTGATTCCGATGAGACTTCTCCACCACTTCCAAGATATCTTTCTCAATGAAGCTCTAGGTCTCTTGGTAGAATTCGTTCGTGAAACCATTTGGCCCTGGGGATTTGTTTTTAGCCATGCCTTTGACATAACCCTTTATTTTCTCCATAGTCACCGCAAACGTGAGGGCCAAATTTTGGTCTCTCCAGATGAGTTGAGGAATATTAAGAGTGATTTCCTGAATGAATTTTGATCTATCCTGCAGAGGTTTAGAAACTAGGGACTAGAAGTGATTGACTACTAGGTCTTCTATTTCTTCGTTTTGAACCATTTTTTCCCTACTTCATCTTTAAGAGAGAATATTTGATTGTGTTGTTGGTGCTGGATCATTGCTTTGTGGAAAAAATGAGTGTTTCTCTCCCCTTACCGAATCCATTATATTTTGGACCTTTGTTTCCATAGGACATTAGTGGAATTTTGACGTCTAAAATGGGCCTCGTAAGAAAAATGTACAACAAAAATAAACTGTTGGGAATAATACTGAGAGGGGGCGGGGGTGAATCAGTATTAGCAAATCAAACAATTTTCATTTTCATAGTTAGATTCATATACATTATTTTAGTTAAGGATACCAGGGTATATATGCAACTGTGTTTAATGCAAGTAGCATACATCCAATAAACTTATGATTCAGTTAGTTGATCTTCAATGAGTGCATCAGAACATTATTAACAGTAAACAGGTGCAGTAAAAACATAACAGATCATCACACATAAAGAGCACACATGAACACCATGATATAAGGTGGAAACCCAATGTGGGTGAAAACCACCTGCTACAATTTATCTCTATCTTCTTTTAATAAGAAACTTCCTTTTACAATAGTACTAGTGCAGTCTTATGCCAGTACGCAAGCTTCTACCTGCAAAAGGCTACAACCTTCTCTCGTTTTCTAGATTCTCCTGGAAGGGAGCTACAACCCCCTTAGCTCTTGTACTAGTCGATCCATTTTCTAGTACGTATGCGCTGGCCTACTGAAGGCTCCAACCTTCACTCATTTTCCAGCTGTTGTTGGAAGGGAGCTACAACCCCTTGGCTCTTGTACTGGCTGATATATTTACTAGTACATAGATGCTGGCCTACAATCTTCTCTCATTGTCCAGGCACCACATTTCATACATTTTCAGACTGGATGCTCATGAAGCACAACACCATAATCTTAAGGTCACGTTTCATCCAATTTTCATACTGGACCCATCAATATCATTGAAGCACACAATCAATCAATGCTAGCGTCATCAATCTCTGGATCACCCAATATTGAACCACTGAAACCATGTCAACAACACAGTCACCAGAACAGACAACAGAACTCTGCAACAATAACCAGAGCCAACTGCAACTTCAAATATCATATCTCATAATGTATACGCTACTATGATGAACCAAACCTGCGTACATACGCGCTTTCACCAAAGCCAACCCATGTATAGATCTGCAAATATTTACTCATAACTCGCAGCTGTTCCAGACATCAGTCATACCCAGATCATAACATTCATACAATAAAACTTGCGTCAATAATTCAGATCTAGTCTATCTATAATCAAACCATATAATGATAAACATTTCAAGCCTTAAGGTCTCGATCCATCGTTCATCATCATCCACATGACTGCATCCTTGGTTCATATCAAGCAAAGCATCATATACCCATAACCAGCATACTAGATCTCACACTTCATCAGATATTCAATCCTTGCAATTCCCTCCTTCGCCTAATGATCTTCTCCTTATATAGGTTTAGGCCTCTCTCAATACCATGGTTCAAAACCATGTAGAAACAATACCTTGGACCCAATACTTGGGGTCAACTTTGGACCAAATACCATGGACCAATACCAAAATAGTTTTCCGACATGTACACGCCTTTCCTTTTGTGAACCTGCGTGTGTATGTGTATGTGCCTTTTGTTCCAATAACCCGCATGTATACGCATTGTCATCAAGATTAACCTGCGTATAATTCTCTCTTGACCTGTTGTACTATGATCTATCATCTGATTGAGTTGCCACATGTATCATACCTCTGAGTGAGTTGCCATCAAGGAAAACACCTGTATCATAATGCCAACAATATCCCCTTTTGGACTTGATGGAAACCACCACACCAAGTCACTCTCCCCCTTTGACATCAAGGGAAAAGGGTGGACCAATATATTCTCTTCTTTGATATACATACTATTGTCCATGCTCCCCCTGAGTACATGCTGAAGTTTCTGATTGAGCTCCCCCTTTGTACACGCCAAGATGTACCAATCCATCCATGCTCCCCTTAAGCACATGCAAGGTCTGCACAAGCATAACATGACTCTATACATACATTAATCTCCCAACCAAGTGGGAATACACCATTTTTGACTCATGCACCCAACTAAGTGGGGATATTGCAAAAGTTTATACATGACCTAAAAATAAGAAGAATTATATAATTCATCCTATGCATAGTGGGGTTACAAATGAAAGGCCAACAATCTAATCAAGACCATGATAGTCATTAGCAGCTATCATACACCATATATGATCTACACCATAAGCATCATCATCGAGTTTTGTAACCTGCAATACCATTCTCTTGATCAACCAACAAGATGTATCATTTAGCCACAGAAGCATCATCACCAAAGACTCCTAACCAAAATGCCAACAATGCATTATTTGAAGTATGTGCTCCCCCTGAACCTGTGCCATGTCATCATCAAACAGTGACTAAACTATATCAAACTTTTGTACTGCTACCTTTCTTCAGAACATCATATATGCGACTTTGCAACATCTAACTCCTGTATATACATGACTTGTCTTTGTGGAACCTACGTATGAGTTTTAGAACACTGATTTTCCACACTTTCAGCTTCCTCTGAGTCTGTCATGTCTATTATGCCACATATTTCTAGTTGTACTTCCTTTTTCTTCCATATCTTCAACTGTGATGATGTTTTCTCCTTTTGGTGTGGTGCCCAAAATCTTCTCCTGCATTCCTTTGCTATGTGTCCAAGTTTGTTACATGCATAACATCTTACATGTTTCATATTCCTCCTAAAACAGTCAATAGCTTTGTGACCAAACATATTGCAAGAAAAACAATATCCCTTAAAGTACCTCGAACATGATGATCTTTCTGTGTGATGGACTTGAAACATTCTACTTCTGCATCTGGCTACAACATGTCCAAGATTATGACATACATAAAATTCAACATTATTCATCGAAGGAAATAATTGTCTAGCACTTCCACAGTTAGGAGAAAAAGATATTCTTTGAGGAATTTCTTTCCTTGGCTATTGATGGGGTTGTGTTCTAATCTCCTTGTTGATCATTTTAGATTTCTCATTAGAGTTCCTTGCCTCACCTTGTGAGCTAGATTCACCTTCAGCAAATTCATAAAAACCAAGACTAGTTTTGATAGCATGCGACCTTTGACTACCAAGAATATCATCCAAAGTCTTACTACTGTCTTGAAATCGTAATAGTTTATCCTCTTCTATAATTTAACTTTCAAGATATTTACCTCAACCTAATGATGATCTTCCTTTCCCAGACATTGCTTCTTCAAAATTCCTTCAGACTTTCTTCCTTCTTCCACTTGTTGCCTTAGTTTGAGAATCTCCTTTTCTTATTCTTCATTTAGCTCCTGCAACATTTGACGAACTCTGAAGGCACATTCTAGTGAGCTTTTAAACTAATAGTTTCTTCTTTGAGTGTACTCTCCCTTTTTCTAAGTAGCTCTTTTTGATCTATGATTTTATCTGATGCTTCATTTGCTTATTCATCTTCAATATGAGGTGATTTAGGATCTAAATACTTGCTTCCACTCAACGGCAAACTGTCATTGTTCCTTTGAGCTGTCTTCTTCTTTTGGCGCGCTTTATTTCCCATTGTTCTACGGATCTCCTTCAAGAAATCAAGCTTCTACCAAAGGACCTGCTCTGATACCAATTGTTGGAAATAATGTTGAGAGGGGGAGGTGAATCAGTGTTAGCAAATCAAACACTTTTCATTTTCATACTCAAATTCATATACGTTATTTCAGTTAAGGATACCCGCGTATATAAGCAAATGTGCTTAATGCAACTAGTGTACATCAAATAAACTTATGATTCAGTTAGTTGATCTTCAATGAGTGCATCAGAACATTACTAACAGTAAACATGTGCAGTAATAACATAACAGATCATCACACATAAAGAGCACACATGAACACCATGATATAAGGTGGAAACCCAATGTGGGTGAAAACCACCTGCTGCAATTCGTCTCTATCTTCCTTTAATAAGAAACTTATTTTTACAATTGTAATGGTGCAGTCTTATAACAATATGCAGGCTTCCACCTGCAGAAGGCTACAACCTTCTCTTGTTTTCCAGATTCTCCTAGAAGGGAGCTACAACCCCCTTAGCTCTTGTACTAGCTGATCCATTTGCTACTATGTAGGCACTGGCCTACTGAAGGCTCCAACCTTCACTCATTTTCCAGCTGCTCCTGCAAGGGAGCTACAACCCCCTTGCTCTTGTACTTCCCGATATATTTACCAGTACGTAGGTGCGAGCCTACAATCTTCTCTCATCGTCTAGGGACCACATTTCATACATTTTCAGACTGGATATTCCTGAAGCACAACACCATAATCTGAAGGTCACGTTTCATTCCATTTTCATACTAGACCCATCAATATCATTGAAGCACACAATCAATCAACAATACCATCATCAATCTCTGAATCACCCAATACTGAACCACTGAAACCTTGTCAACAACATAGTCACCAGAAAAGACAACAGAACTCTGCAATAATAACCAAATCCAACTGCAACTTCAAATATCATATCTCATAATGTATATGTTACTATGACGAACCAAACCTGTGTACATACGCGCTTTCATCAAAACCAACCCGCGTATAGATCTGCAAATATTTACTCATAACTCCCAGCTGTTCCAGACATCAGTCATACCCAGAGCATAACATTCATACAATAAAACTTGCATCAATAATTCAGATCTAGTCTATCCATAATCAAACCATATAATGATAAACATTCCATGCCTTAAGATCTTGATCCATCATTCATCATAATCCACATGAGTGCATCCTTCGTTCAGATCAAGCAAATCATCATCAACCCATAACCAGCATACTAGATCTCAGACTTCATCAGATATTCAATCCTTGCACTTCCCTCCTTGGCCTAATGATCTTCTCCTTATATAGGTTTAGGCCTCTCTCAATACCATGGTCCAAAAGAATGTAGAACCAATACCTTGGACCAGAAATTGATCAAGACGTGACGCTACTTGATGAGTGCCCCGACCTCGATTATTCCAAGTATACACGCCATTATTTTTTGGCTTATCCACTAGGTGCAGGTGCGTGGTTGTGTCTCTAAATGCTTCCATTTCAGCATCCATAAGATGGAGGCTTCCATTCTTCTCATCCAGTGATGAGATCAGGTTAAAGTCACCACCAAGGATCCAACATTCCACCGAGTATAAACTTCTAAGTCTTCCTATGTACTAAAGGAAAACCCCTATTTCTCCTGGAATGTTGGGCCCGTACATTCTTGATGGTAGAATCTCTCCCAAAGACATTCCATTTGAAAGCATCATCCGCAACATTGAGAATGGGACTCAAGGCCTTTCATTAGATGACAAGGAAGTATTAAGACAAGAGTGCTCCCTTATAATGATGAAATCTAAGCCGCCAAAGGGTAATTTAAATAAGGAAGGGCAGGTTGCTCTTAGGTCGCTTCAGAATAATGACAAGATAATGGTGCTTAAGGCTGGTAAAGGAGGAGAAACTGCTATTTTAGATAAGGATGACTATATTCATAAAATGAACAAACATTTAAATTATGGTAGTTATAGAAGACATAACTCTAACCCCATTCCTAAGGTTATAAAACAAGTTAAGAAGGCTATCATAGAATCGAACCTTGAAGAGAAAATGAAAAAGAAGTTGATTCCATCCTATGAGGTTATTTATGGATTACCAAAATTACATAAGGAGGGGATCCCACTTAGACCAATAGCCAACACCATTGGTTCCCCCACCTATGAATTAGCTAAATATGTAGCTAAAATCCTGAAGCCTCTGGTTGGAAACTCAGACTGTTTTATAAATGACTCTAATGATTTTGTAAAACTCATCAATAATGAAAGGGTTGATAAGGATGATATTCTGGTCAGTTTTGATGTTGTTTCTTTATTTACAAAGATTCCTCTTGATGAAGTTGTTCATGTTATAAAATAAGTCATTGATCCAGAAACAACAAAACTTGCAGAAATCTGTTTGTGTTCCACATTCTTCAGTTTTCAAGGCAATTATTATGAGCAGATATCGGGAGTCGCCATGGGATCCCCGCTTTCACCTATTGTCGCCAGCTTATATATGGAGTACTTTGAAAGGAAAGCCCTTGACTCATACCATTTGAAACCGGCACGGTGGAAGAGATTTGTTGATCACACCAACTTAAAATGGACTCATGGCAAGACTGAGCTTGAGAAGTTTTTTAATCATCTAAACTCGATATCATCCGAAATCAACTTCACTATGGAGCTTGAAGAAAATGGTAAAATTCATTTTCTAGATGTCTTGGTCAGTAGAAAGGAGGATGCTACTTTGGGACACCAGGCCTTTAGGAAGAAAACACATACAAAAAGCTATCTTCTTGATGATTCATACCATCATCCATTCCAAAACTTTGGCATCTTAAACACTCTTGCTGTTAGAGCTCTTAGAATTTCTAACTCTGATCACCTTAATGAAGAAATTAAGCACTTAACCTATGCTTTTAAAGATATAGGATACAAGCAGTTTAATATCAAGAAAGATATAAAAAGGGCTCAAGAAAAGGTCCTCTCTAAGGGTCCCCGAGAAAACTATGAGAAAGAAAATTACGGGAAGGTATACCTTCCATTCATTCAAGGGGTTACAAATAAAATCGCTAAGATCTTAAGGAAGAAGGACATATTCACTCAATTTACAAGATGTGGAATGATTAGGAAGAAAATCAAGTTAGTTAAAGATAACGTTGACTGTTAACAGGTCAAGCATGTGTATAAGATTGATTGCTCATGCGACAAAAGTTATACTGGATAGACAAGGTGGTCTTTGAAAAAAAGACTTAAAGATCACGGTGCTAATATTAAGAATGGGAGATCTTGTACATCAGCCCTTGCGAGACGCTCCTCCAAAACCAAGCATCATGTGTGTTTGGAAAATGCCAGAATTATTGCAAGAGAACATCATTATCAAAAGTGGAAAATCAGAGAAGCTCTTGAAATTATGAAGCTTCCACATAACCTCAACAAAGACAATGGGAATGAGATTAGCGAAAACTGGCTCCCCTTTATTAAACATATCAATCCTTCCAGATTTTTCGAGGTATAGTATCACACGTATTTCCCTTTCCCCTTCCTTAATTACTAGCATCTCTTAGTTAATTAGTCAATCAGTTAAACAATTAATTAAAAAATATTAGAAAAAAATAATAAAAAGTAAAAAAAAAAAAAAATTAATAATAAGAAACTAATTAATAATTTAAATGAAATAAACAATAAATGATTATTATTAATAATAAATAATGATTATTATAAGAAATTTAGTTATATAGATGATTAATTAAAAAAATAAAAAAATTAATTAATCTATAAATAATTAAAAATATATATTAATTTAAACATATAATAAATCATTAATTATTTTATTAGGTATTAAGGAATTATATTTAACTTATTCATTTCCGTAAAAATAAACTAATTATATTTAAATAGGTTACAAAATATAATGAGAATTCAAAATAAAAATTAAAATAAATGAATTATATGTGGTAATCCATGTTAGGTTATATTTAAACAATGAAATAATAAACCGATTTATTTATTTAGAATTAATTAGTGGCATAGGTTTCAAACATTGACAGTAATAATATAAAAACTTTAAATTAACTAATCTATAAATTAAATAAATAAATAATACATTCAATCAAATTATGTATTACTAATTAGTAGATATTTACTAAATAATATTTATTTAATTTAATTTATTTTTTATTTTTATTCGTTATTTCAGTAAATAAGAATAAAAATAAAGAATTAACTAGATTTATTTAATTTTGTAAAAATTAAATTAAAATAAATTAAATCATATTTGGTAATCCATACTAGCTTATATATTAAAAGACAATGAAATAATAATCTTATGATATTTATTAGAATTAATCAGTTTTTTTCTTTAGTATTTCTTATTAGGTTAATTTAAAATATGAAATAGAACAATTATAATTGAATAGTATATAATTTTTTTTATGTATTGGTTGGTTTGTACTTCAATTTAATGGTATGTATTTATTTATTTATTCTGATTGGCAAATTCTTCTCTCAATCTATCAATTTGTATCCCGGTGATGGATCCCCTTTGGGGTTCGAAACATCGACATCATGAAAAAGATATTGTGGATAATCTGGGTCATATTTTTTCCAAAAAATGACCACAGAAGTTTAAAATTTAATAATTATGGGTATTCTGACCTAATCTTCAAATATGATCTCGGAAGGATTCCAGAGAATATCCAAATCATCCACGGTTCCCTTGCAATCCTGAGCTACCACCTCGTACTAGGGTTTAAACCTTTTGACAATTTATTTTAATTTACCTTCCGAAATTTTTGTTTCTTGGATAACCATGATGCTCGGTTTGTCTCTTTTGAGCCTATCTTTTAGATACCTTTGCTTTCCTCTATAGTTGAGGCCTAACACATTCCAAGAGGTTATAATCATTGAGAAGGCTTATTAAGTTGGTGGAAGACCACTGACAACAGTGTCACCCTTCCTAATTTAACCAACACATTCCCACCATCTCGATGGATTCATGCAAATTATTTCAACCCCCCTTTTTGCCTCCTATACCTAGAATACTTAGATCTACTCCCCGACTTGGTTGGGTTCCCAAGTGGTCGGGTTGATCCAAAGATATCGTCCTTGTTTGGCTTGATACTATTGAAAAGTCTCTCGATATAATTGCTTTTGATATTCAGGGATGAATCATTCATCCAGATGGCATCATTCATTCAATAATCTTCTCATTATATGTTCCTTTGTACTAAGTTCCTCCTTGTTACTATCGATCTCCATATTGGCTTGCTCCATTGGCTGGATGAGTGCTTCTTTGTTGTGAGGTTCATCTTTAGATTTTCTCTTAGGTTTGTTTCCTTTGTTGGAGGAGCTTTATGATTTTGTCTTCCTAATGGATCACTAGGTTTGCCATAATTCTCTCTTTCCTCCATCATAATTTCAAATCTATTGGTGGTATGTTGGGATTTCATTAGTTACGATTGTGCAGAATTTGGGGACGTATGCACGTTACATTTATTCTTTTTGGCTTCCTAGAAACTCTATGAATCTTCCCAATATTTAGCTGGGTCCTTAGCGATGCGAGGATCTGGAGTTCCAGGATTCAGAGGACAATCTTGATACAGATGACCATACACATGACATCTCCTGCAATAGAATGGAATATGCTCATAATCTAGAGGTTGCTGCCAAACCTTATCTTGATACTCCAGCTCAATAAATTCAATAAGAGGCTCTGTTATATTCATATACACACATATCTAGGCATGATAATTATACAATCCTCTACATGTTGAATCTGCAACCTTGAAAAAACTCCCAATAGAGTTTCATATCCCCTCCAAAATTTTTGGATCCCAAAAATCGACCGGAAGGGCAAATAAACAAGACCCATACTGGGGAAACCATGAATTTCTCCTCATCTGGATTGTAGCATTCTACCCAATGGTGCATGAAGAGCCCAATATTGTAGAAAAATAGGGCCCGTTTTTAAAACCCCTCTCCTTGTCTTTGAGACTGGTGAAAATTACTGTGAAGAAGCTCCAAGAACCCAACTTCAGATTGATATGCCATTTTAGCTGCCATTTAAGTTGGATCCATTTCACCAGTTCTCATTCAGTGGGCCAAATGTCGATAAACTTGTAGATCAGTGCGTGGAATTTCATAAATTTATGGTAATTTTCTAGTTTGTTGCCTGGAATTACAAATTAGATCTTTTTCACTGCTCTTGGGAGGCGTTGTCTACATATTCGCGTGTGTCATTGTGCACCTAGAACTTGGGTATCCTTCCCACCTCATTCAGAACCCCCTGACAATAGGAGGGGATCTCTGCCCTCCCCATTTGCAAACTCATACCATTTGTCAGTAGAATGACAAAGATGTCAAACCGAAAATGAATGGGAAGATGGCATCTTTGTGCATGATTCATAGTTTGTAGGTTGAAACCCTACCATAGGGCATTCCCTTATAAGTATTGACATATGTTAAAAACACAAAAAAAATTAAAGTATAAAACAAGTAAATAAAAATATATATTAGAATATAAAAAATTAGAAAACATGGGCCAAAAAACAAGATAAAAAATATATAAAAAAAGCCAATAAATAAATAAGTGTACAAAAGAACAAAAATTAACTTATAAAAGATAAAAACATTAAATAGAAAATTAAAAAAAATAAAAAAATCTAAAAATATATATAGAAAAATAGTTCCAAACAAACCTAATTTTATATATATATATAATTAAAGAAGAAGAAAAATAGAAAGAATATTAGTTATTTAAAAAAAAACATTAAATAAAATAAAAAAGCTAAAAAAAAAAGAAAAATCATAAAAAAATAAAAAAACATTAAAGAAGAAACACATCATTGAAAAGAAATTATAAAAAAACATAATTATAAAAAATAAAAATAAAAAACATAAAAAATAAAAATAAAATTTTTATAATCAATGAAATAAATAAAAAATATAAATATAAATAGTGGCCTCGCCTCATCTAGCCTAGCGACGCTATCCTTGGCAATCTGATTCCTGAAATCAAATTTCCAAGCCCAAAACCCCTAGCTTGTTGGGCCACGTGATTGGGCAAGGGTGCGAGCTATAGGCAGCTCCCACCTTTTACCCAACTCAGCGGGCTAGTCACTATAGGCTTGGCAATCTGATTCTGGGAATCAAACTGCCAAGCAAAGGGCAGTTGGGCTAGGTGGGGGTGGCATTAACTCGCACCCCTACCTAGCTAAGTGGCATAGGGGTCATGGGCTTGGTAATCTGATTCTCAGAATTAGATTGCCAAGCCTAAGGATGCTACGCTGGGCAGGGCTAAGCCACTATTTTTATTTTTATTTTTTAATTTTGATGATTATAATTTTTTATTTTTATCAATAATGTTTTTTAAATTTTTTTTGTATTATTATTTTTTTTAATGTTTTTTATTTTTTATTTTTTTATTTTTATTTTTATTTTATTTGGTTTGTTTTAATAATATATTTCTATTTTTGGGTTAATCTTCTTTTTTTTTGTTTTTAATTATGTTAGTGGTGGAAATATTTATTTATTTATTTATGTATTTTTTTTTTATGTTTAATTTTTTTGTCTCACACACTAATACATATATATTAGTCTATATATATATATATAATATATATATATTATATATATAATATATATAATATATTATTATATATATATATATATATATATTATTAAATGCTATTATTATTTATTTATTTTTGCAAAAAATAAGAAAAGTTTCATTATAAAGAACATTGCAAAGAAAAACAAAAATCATATGTTTCGAAAATGCTTAAGAAAAACATCTTAGGAGGATAAAAGAACTATGAGGCTTTTCAAAATCTGCATGAAAATCATTAACATTTAAAAAAAAGTATCGACACTTAATACATTATAAGATTTAAAGTATAAAAAATAAGCCACGCACCAACTCACTAAGCCACCCACTTACAAAACGTCATGTTACACACCTAGATCCAGAATTAAAATTATTTTTATTATTAAAATTTAATAATATTCTTTATTTTTATTTTTATTTTTTATTTTTTATTTTTATTTTAAAAATACCTAGAAAATTGGTAATTTGATGGTTATTAAAACCTTCCCATACATTTATGAGAAGATCCTACACTTCAAAACTTCTACAAAACTTCTACTTTTATTATAATAGGCCCATCTATAAACTAGAGGTAATAAACTGACTAATTCATATCTTTTAAAGTTGAATAATTATACTAAACGTCAACAACTTAGATTCTGTATATACAGTTCAGTTCTACCTTATTAACTTTGATTTTTTTAATAATAAAATCAGATTTAGTCAAAACATAAATTCAATGTCTTCAACAAAATGTGGAATATATGCAGTTATTAGTCCCTGCCTGGGACTATTAGCGTTCGATACGCAGTCAACTAGCTATTAGTTGATGCGTTGACCGCAAATATGTGCCGGCTATTTACTACTTAACCAAAGTTTACCTGCGCAATTTCCTCGCAAAAAAATTTTAGCCAAAGTTTTTGTTTGGAGGTCTTATTGCCGGCCTCACGTCGCCCGATGTGCGCTCAACTTGCGCTCAACTCAATTTATCCTAAGTTCGTTCTCCCCGCGCTCAACTTGCGTTAGCCTAAGTTTTTTATCCTAAGTTTTCTTTGCTGCCTGTTCGTTTGAGGATTCTCAGGTTATATCTGTGGACCACTGTTTATATTATATTGAGGGTCAAATGTGAACACTCCGCCATTGAAGACAACGATAAGGTTCAACTTTCTTCATGAATTCAGACACATATAGAACCTGATGGAAGTACGGCGGACACATTACTGCGGCCTACGGCACCCCATGACCAACATTTCAGAGAGCTAGCCTCCTTGCCAATGTGAACGCTCGGCAGTATGCGGCGACCTAGTGCCGATTGACAAAGCATATGGGTCTGAACCATAAACACGCTGCCTCACGCAAACCAGAGAAGCAGGAATTACATTATATATTGGACTTGATAGCACTAGAGTTTTTATTTAGGTTACAATATTTTGTGGTGAAGAGAAATTTTCCAGAACAATGGAGTTTATGTCAAATGCCGGGGAAGATTACATTTATAACGCCCTCTTGTTGAACAACAGCTTGGGGCCTCTGGATCTGTCTGCTCCGTCGTTTGGAATGCTGAGCACGGGCAGTTCTCAGTTGTTTGGTACCTCTGCGCAATTCCAGCAGAAGCCGGCAAGCAACGACAGCAGCCACCGAGAAACACAGAGCTTCATGATATCAAGCAACGGCGAGCAGGATTTTCGACGCGGACACCTCTCCTTACCCATGACGACCAATTCCAAGCTCGCAGAGGCAACGCGGGTGACAACCACGGAGCCATGGCTTCCTCAATCCGTAGGTCTAAGTAACTCGGCTAGTCTCTCTGTAAATCCTGGAGGAGCTGCCAAGGTGGGCAAGAAACGATCCAGGGCCTCCAGGAGAGTGCCGACTACACTGCTGAACACCGATACTTCAAATTTCAGGGCCATGGTGCAGCGTTTCATGGGTATTCCTGAAATTCCCTTTGTATATTCATCAGTGAACCCTACTTCATCCGCACATGTAACCCAGCAGGGTTGGCAGGTATTGGGCAAGCCCTTACATTCTGCCCCTGACAGTTATTGCCCTCAACTATATAATAGTAGTACGTTTATTCCTTTCCAGTCACTCCATGATAACATAAACACCAGTGGTCCCAAATACCCTCAAGGGTTAGATGGTGCAGGAGTTATCAATTCGGGATCCTTGTTTCCTATGCAGCTATAACGTCTTCATCGAACAGAAAGCCTGCCTCAATTCTCCATTTCTGTTTTTTTTCTGAAGAAACTGGGTATCTTGATTGAAACTACGCATTGACGGGGACCAGCTATTACAGTGCTGCTTGCAGTTTCAATCAGTTGCACTAATCATCTATCAGATGGCTGTTGTAGAAGCACCTATCCAGGCACGATCGATAGAATTGACCCCTCCGTAGCCCAACTTTCATTTTTTCAAACCAAGCATGTCACAATGGGACCCTACACCTGAACAACACTCTGACATACACGAGATCAAAGAGATCAAAGTGGAAGGGTCCAACTAGTTATCAGGAGAGAAACCGAGATGCGAAATTCATATCTTAAGTTCTCTCGATGGGGCACAAGAAGCATCAATGGACCAGCTTTCTCTGTGTGCTATTAATTCAATTTTTCATGGTTAACTTTTACAGACTATTTCAGCGGCCATTGTGATAGGAGTGATACTACATGCCGGCAACCATTTAGCTTGCGATTTCCCTCGTGTAACCCACGCTTCTGAATCAGAATTCGCAAGTATAGCGCAGTACTTTAATTACAAAAAGCCGACATATGCAGATATGGTCAAAGGACCAGAAGGTATAACTGGGATCTGCATGGTTGTTCTGATGGCAACTGCATTCACACTTGCAACTCGACTGGAATTTGCACCCCCGGGCAGGGACTACCGCTACGGCAATAGCTCCCTTGTTACTTTCTAATTTCTATTTTGATGCTCACGTTTTTAGTGGAATCAAATCAGTTTACACTTTTAGTGGTGAGTTTTTTAAGTCATCAAAATCAATCTAGTCAATGTATTAGTCATTCTTTCAATAACTTATCCTTTTTGAATGTATATTTTATGCTGGTCATAATACTCACTTTTAGGTGAATAAAATCATGTCGAATTTAAAATCTTCACTGAAATGAAAAAAATTATACATTTTAAAATGAAATGGTCACGCGGTGTGGGTAGTGGGAGCGTAGAGGCATCTTGAAAAGAACCATAGTTTATTTAACCTCACAATGATATCTAAGTACATCTTTTCATATATATATTATAAAATTTTGTAATATCAAAAAATTCGTTTATTTTAAAAATTATTTGTGATTTTTGTTCCTCATATTATATATATGATCATTGAAGGACCTTAGAACTAATAAATGATTTCCCAACAATTAATAAATACATTTTCTCTTTATTATTTCATCCACCCACTCCTCATTTGCACACATGTCATCATTAAGTAATGGATGTTCCTTTCTTTTACAAAAAGATGATTTTACTTTGTCCATCCTCTTTTTTCCATCTATTTACTTTTGGAGTTATAAATAAGTCATCTTATATTCTTGCAATTATACAAAGAGTTCTTTATGAGAAAGGAAAAGAGGTAATCCTTAAAAATAGATAGTCAAGATTAATCATCCATAATCTTAAGATTAGTCTGGCATAACCTCCAAAGAATAGAGAATTTTAAAATACAAATTTTGTTATTTAAAAAAATTAATAAGTATGTTTGTTTTCAAAGTATTTGTCTATTTATTTTGCTAACATAACGAGAGAGAACAAGACGTAACTCTATAAAAGAAACATATCTTAACTGATAAGTTTTGCTTTATATTGATTCATATTATTTTGACAATTTAGTTTTAAGATATAAAATAATAAAAAATAAAAATAAAAAAATGCATGTGTTTTATTTTATAGAATATTTATTAATATATGAGAATATTTTCATAAATGATATTTGAGTTGTGTTTATTGTAATTTTTTCAGTGGAGTTCAATAGATTTAGAAGTTATTAAGATTCATTTATAGAGTATAATAAGTGTGTATGTTTTAGAGGTTAGCTCAAGAAATTCTAGGTTTGAAATAATAATTTTTTTTAAGTTGTGAAATTATGAGTAAATTTTTTTTTTATTATTATTATTATTAGGGTTTTGCTTCATAATCAAAGTGGGTGTTTTAAGTTGTTTATCACCATGATTGATTATTAAGAAGTACTTAAATTGTTTTTCATGTGGTTTTTCTTGGTAATGTGTGTGTGAATTTTTTCAATGGTTAAATGTTATAACTATTGGAATCTTTAAGGAGGTATTCATTAGGCAATGAGAGATGTCTACGGGTACATTAAGGGCATGGTTTGGAAAATCCAAAACAGATACAAAGTAGGGAATTTATTTTTCCCTTAACTTGACATTGGCTCCTATTTCATATATAGTTTTCATTTTTGTACCTTTTTTCCATATGGACCAAGAATATCTTATGCATTTATGATAGGATATCTTATAAAAATAGAAACTATTGGTGATCACATAATATTAATATACTTCCTAGAGTCATTAATGTCTCGATATTTTATGACGGATATTATTATATTATTTTTTTCAAGTCACTAGTCACCTTGGTGAGTTCACATACCATGAGCATAAATCTATCTCTAGATTTACCAAGCGTGGAGACACATCAAATATCTATGAGGTGCAAACCACTTTTAGATTGAAAATATATTTGATCCCTCTAAGTGCTAAGAAGATCTCCATTTAGAATGGATCTATGATATTTGTTAATAAATTAATATTCTTAACCAATTAGTTAAGAAAAAGAGAGTAAAAAATATTGAGATATTAATAATTAATAATGTCAATGTGAAAATGATGTCAATATTAATATTAGGCTTTACTTGAAATTATTATAAATGATTAATATTGATAATTAATATAAAAGAGATTAGAATAATAATATTAAGTGGCAATGTTATAATGTCATGTCCTATAAACATTTTGGAAACATTTTGCCACATTCAAATTACCTAAAAATAAAAAATTAAAAAACAAAAATAAATAAAAAGAACAATTTATTGTATGTAAAGATTTTAACTAAAATTTACTCGAACTTATTATAAAAATGATTAATATTAGTATATTAATATAAATAAATTAGAATAATAATATTAAATGGCAATGTTATAATGGCATGTCCTATAAATATTTTGTAAACATTTTGCCTCATTCAAACTACATAAAAATAGTCCACATGGGGTAGCTCAAGCGGCAATGCCTGTGGAAATGAAGTCTCACCGAACCGGAAGTCTTGGGTTCAAATCTTGGGCTACCCTTCCCCCATTGAGGGGTACTTAATGGACATGTAAATTGGAGAGTCCCGCCCCAGCCTACAAAAAAAAAAAAAAAACTACATAAAAATAAAAATAAAAACAAAAATAAATAAACATTTTAGTACGAATTTTCGGGATATTTTTCTGTGGGTTTTTCCAGTCTAATTTCTCTAAAATCTATCAAGAATTTATTGAAATAACCAGATTGATCGGTAAGCATTGCACAATCCAAGTGACTTATGGGTTTTTGAGGGTGCTTAATCCATATATACAGTGAAAAAAACCAATTTAAATAACAAAAATCAAGATTTCACTTCAATTTTTTCCGCTAGATTCTTGCACTAAAGACAACTCCAATAAAAATAATCCTACCTTAAGATAAAAATTCTACATTATTATTATTTTTTATTAATTCTTTTTGAGTAGTTAAGCTAAAATTGACTTGGTTGTGGAAACTATGAGGTTTATGAGAACCCATGGTATTACCTGTTGTATTCATGTGAAATATAGCCTATTTGAAGGGAGGAACTAAACCAAGGTAGATATGTCTTAACTCCGGATCTACCAAGCACCCAGAGGGATCAAATCTCTTAAGATGGAAATACCTTAAGATGCAAAGATATTTTATCCCTCTCTTCCCTTGGTAGATCTAGAGTTACGATTGATCTAGGTTAGTAATAATGGTAATAATAAACTTGTATAAGGGTAAAAATATAAATTTTAATAATTAAAATTCAAAAATAAAATATGGAATGAAAGAGATTTTAATTGGCCATTGCCATTATAATGTAATTTAACTATGAGATTCAATGTTCAAATCCTATTGGGTCAAAAAAAAAAAATTATATGGACTATGGGGTAGATATTGTAGTGTTTGTAAATGTTGGCTCAATTCTACAATTCAATATGACGGGGATGTGTAATATGCTCTAAAGTAATTAGAAGTAAGCAAAAAAAATTCAACAAGAGATTTACATAAACTATTTTAAAGACCAATAAGATATTTTAATGTTGTATAATGTGGGTTATCATAAAATATTTTAATACAAATAATGTTTTGTGGTTAAAACATTTATTTGGTCCTATATATACTCTATTTAGCATTCAAAAAACAATTATACGATGAAAAATAACACATTATATTTTGCACTCTAAGGAAATTTGCATGTGAAGAAATTTGATCCATTAGATCTGTACTTAAGATGGATCTATGTTGGTAATAAAACATTTTTAACCATACATATTTACCAACACTTTACTGTGTATATTATTATCTTGTGTATAGGCTTTTCTACAATACCATAAGCCAATACCATGACTGATCAATATCACATGCCCAAAAACCACAAGTCATTTCAAAATCATTTCTATTCCATAGAGATTAAATTTGGGTTTCAATAGAATTATAAATGAGAATAATTTGATATATAGAGATGTCAAATTTCTATAATTATAAATATTTGTTATTATATATTAATGCAAACTTCAGTGTGCATGTATTTTATATATATATATATATATATATATATATATATATATATAATATATATATATATACTTTTAGATATAATAGAACATACATTAAATACATTTACTCTTAGTTGTAATAGAAATGGCATTCAAACAAACACACTTACATTACATTACTTACTTACATTACACACATCTCCCCTTGACTCAACCACATTATGCTCTCTAAATATGTGCCTAACATTTATGTTTTTGAAGCTTGACAATAATGCATTTGTCCTATCTATTATTTGGAGTAGTGCTATGTGAGCACATCATGCCCTATTGTTTCTATGGTCCATGATGATATTTGAGTTTTAATAATTCCCAACAATTGAGGAAATCATGTTCAAGAGAATGGGTAAAGGAGGTGAAGGTGCCATGAATCTATTCATGGTTATTTTTTAACATGCCTACACCTCTATGAAAACTAATGGATATATTATTGTGATATAATATATATGTTCCTCTTATCCCCTTACTTCCTTAGAATGGCCCTTTAAAAAAAAATGTGCATTGATCCCTAGAAAAATCCCTACGTTACACATTAATATCAATGTAAAGCCCTATATAGTGAGTTATATTTCTATTGTTATATTATTATGGTTGGTTGGACCCTTTATTTGTAATTGTTGCGTTTAACATATGAGAAAATAATGATACTCATATTTATCACAAATTTTAATATTTTAAACTATCAAACAGAAACGATAAACTCAAAATGAGAGCTCTAGCCAGAAAACCCCAAAAAAACATGAAAAACAACCTAAAAATGAAAAATGTTGACTCTCGAATACTTTTTTTTTTCTCGGTAAATTTTCAATATTTTTTAAAATGATACTAAAAGTAAATCAAAACCATTTCTTTTTTGTGCAAAAAACACCATGAAAACAAAATATGTTGATGTTGGGCAAAAAAAAAATATCGAGGTAAATTTTCAACAATTATTAGCAATGCTGTTAAGGATAAAATATCATGACTCAAAAAAACCTTAAAATTCCAACTATTTTCAAGGATGACATTATGGATCAATTATCACATCTCTAAAAAGCATTAAAATTCCAACAAATTTTAGCCATGGTGTTAAAGATAAAATACATATAACTATTTTTAGTGATAACATTAAAGATAAAATATCATGACTCAAGAAAACCTTAAAATTTTGATAATTTTTCAACCATGAAATTACGGAAAAAATTTATGACTAAAAAAAATTAAAAATGAACACTTGAATGAAACAATCATTATACCAAGAGTAATTTCCTTTTTAAATGCTAAAATTATGAAAATTTTAAAATCTTAGCCTATGACAACTTGAGACATTACAACAAAAATTTAAAAGGCAACCATAATATTGTTACACAATGTAGGCGAACTCAACCCATTATAATGAACACTTAGAGACCAACCAAGAAATTGACACACTGTGAGGGAAAACTCGATCCTTTATAACGAAAAAATTAAAAACAACAATCAAATTGACACATAATGGGATTGTCTTGCTAGTTGAGGACTCACACGGATGCTGTAGGAAAAAATAAATACAATAAAATAACAAATAAATATATAAATATATTAAAATGAAAAATATAAAAGAAAATGAATATTAAAACAATTGAAAATAAATTTAAAAAAACACAAAAGTTTAAAAATAATCAAAAGTAAATAAAAATATATATTAAACATAAAAATTAAAAACATGACCAAAAAAAAAACATTGAAAAAAATAAAGACAAAAATTAAAAACACATTTTTTTTGGAAGCTTCTTAGAGAATTTCCTTTTCCTTAACATCAAAATAGGACAATTTAAATCCATATCTGTATGGTTAGGTGGCCTCAACCTTCCTAGAGAGAAACCAGATCTATTGGCCACGTAACGACGTGATAAACCATATAGTAACAAAATGTGTTATTCTAATCATCCATGACAAGTAACTCTGATTATCTTTGTACTACCTAGAATATAAGTAACTATAAACATATTGGACATTATATTACTCCTGCATTCAATAAAAATAAAGAGAGAGGGATAAACACCTAGCTAATAATATTCTGTAGACTTGATAGGAGAAGAGTCCTTCATGCTAGAGCCAGGGAGCTTGGTTTGAGGGATGCATGGTAGGTGTTGCTGAATATGGATGAGGCACCCATTCTGCTACCATAACTGAAACTAAAATTTATGAAATTCCTTGCTATAATCTGGAAACCCATGAGTGGTTGAGGCCCTACCATACGTAATTTGATCTCATGCTTTTGATAGGAGGCTCTTCATCAACCAATACAAGTGCAACGTTTGCTTGAACTGATTTTACTTACCTCTCATAGGACCATCATCAGGCACTAATGTTTTCCAGTCATCTAATTTGATGTCCATAATCCCTACTTTCTAATTAATCTCTTCTTCCCATTCCTCAATCAGCTGACGAACCTAGGTTGAGGTGCCCTCATGATACACTATTGTTGCTTCATTGATGATGCTTAAGACTGAATTTCATCCTTGACCTCTACCCCCAGAGGAGCTCGGTTGGTTACCCCTGAGGGATTCCTTAGAGCTTTTCCTTCGATCGTGCGAGCTCTGGGTAGCCTTGTGCTTTCTGGAGGCAAAAAAAGCCATGAGAATTCGGTACCTGCAATTACTTTCAATAACAAACAAAGACCATGTAAACCACCTGAATGGGAGCTTTAACCCAAAAAAACAAAGTTTCTAGGGGTCCCCATAGATTTAGGCACTTGTCACATGAAATATATGAGAGGGCAGAAATTGAAAAAGACCCTAATTCAATTGGCTGACACAAATATACATTCGGCAAGAAAGAAACCCCTTGAACCCATCATTCAACCATGTAAACCACCTGAATGGGAGCTTTTACCCCAAAACACAAAGCTTCTAAGGGTCCCATTAGATTTAGGCACTTGTCACGTGAAATATATAAGAGGGAAAAAACTGAAAAAGACCTTAATTCAATTGGCTGACACAAATATACATCCGGCAAGAAAGAAACCCCTTGAACCCATCATTCAACCACTTCCTTTGAAGGAACCAGAAGGCAAAATTATAAGATGAACCATCCTCATACCAAATCCCTGGAGTTTCGCATCAAACCTATTGATATACATATAAGAAAAGAGGCATGTGAGACAGGGATAAAGAAAAGAAACCCATAAGTGGCGAGAGAAACACAACTAGTATAATCCCATATGAGACAATATAATACCAAGCACCACAGACACATGAAGACAAGAAACAAAAGAAATAACTTCCGTGTTTGTATCCTCTAGATAGAAATCCACATATGCCACCTTCAGTAGTGACCAATTTGCATCAAAACCTTTCAAACCAAAGGCCAATAGACAGATATAATGAATCATAGGGGCACGCATAGAGGAACTATAAACATACCCATGAACCAAAGCTTGAAACAACCATGACTCAACGCTCGCCTAGGGAAAATGCACCAGTGGAGCCTTCTCCAAGCCACTTTCTGCACAGACCAGGGCTGAGGGAAACAAAGTTTACTATCAAGAAACTTTCCAAACATGTTGTGGAAAACACTGGTTATTCAATCTAGACTTATGCGTTTCCCACCTTCGAGGATGGCATTAACTCCTTACATGGAAAGATCCACCACTCCATGTGCTTTGTGCATGTGGAGGGTGGTGAGGAGGAACCTTGGTATTATCAACCTAATTCGTATACAGGTATTATTACCACTGGCTCACAACCCGATCAGGGATGGGAACCAGTGGCTTGATTATTCTGCTGACTATGTCTAATGTCTTGCTCCAAGAGAAATGTTAAGGGGTTCAAGTCCTCATTTGCAAGCAAGGGATGCCTAACCATCTCCAGTGATTTTTCCTGATGAGAAGAACCCCAATTTGCAAGGAAGTATGTCGCTTTGTTTCTATCTTGTTGAATGTGAGAGGTGAGGATGTAGTCAAAATGTGGAAGAATCTTACGCACTACTTAAACCAAGTGATTTGTGCATTATATGTGCCCGAGTTTTTGTCATCTACCTCCTTGGCTCAGTTTCTTAGTAATATTAATCATCAATTTTGTGTCCCCTTCAATCACTAACGTTTCGTAACTGAGTTTAATTGTTGTAATGAGGCCTTGTTTGATTGCACTGAATTGTTCATCTTTGTTACTAGCATACCCATAGTGAGTTGCAAATACAAGTCATGTTATTTTGTGGGAATATCGAAAAACACCCCTGAAACCAGTAGGGCCCAGGTATCCTTTAGATGCACCATCAAATCTTAACTTAATAAATCCCTTCGAAGGAGCAGAGAAGAGGTGATACAATAAGTTTCCAAGAACTCGGGACTATCATACTAGGTGAAAGACTTAGTCAGTTGAGAATTGTAGCTTTGTGGAGGGAAACCTCCCAATCATCCGGGTGCCATTTTTCCACCAGGATTATTTCTCTAATATTTTTAGTTATTCCTTTCCAAAATTCTTCTCGCGGTTTCTAACAATGTTTAAAAATCATTCTATTCTGCTCCTTTTATATGGCCCATGGAAGAAATCCCAATGCGAGATCCCAAGCTTTGCTTAACATCAGCCTTGAGAATATGCCTTTACGCCATAAAAAATGGATTCCTTGACACTTTGATGGTCTCTATCTAGGAGACCAAATAGGCCTCCTAACTACCTCCATTTTTGGTCAGCAAAGGAAAAGGAGTTTAAAATATGTTCCAAGTCCTCATTATGTTGCCCAAATAAGAAAAAAAAGGATGGCCCATGAATGTCACATTTTTAAAGGTGTTCCCAGGTGACAATTCTCCCTCTACAGACCAACCATTAAAAATATGCTATTTTCGGCCATAGTCTGCCAGTCTAGATCTTCTTCCATATGAGGTTGTCATGGTTTTGACCAAATTCTTCCCAAAGATTGTATTCTTCCTTGATGTTAAATATGCCTCGGGTAAAATATCCCCATCATAAAATATCATCCCCTTCCTTGATTATGATTTTCCTTGATTGTAATTCTTTGTCCAGATGTTGGCACTGATCTGAAATGGGCGGGTTTTGCCAATCCTTAAATTCTTTCCATTTCCTCCATCCATAGCTTTGCTGGGTGGCCTTCAAAAACTGTTCCACAATAGATAAGTTTTGGTTATTTTTAAATACGAAAATATCTCCTAAATCTTGTCTACTACATTTTTTTCTCTCTTTTGCTAGGAGTCTTGCTAAAAGGATGTCGTTCTTCCATTTCTAATTTCCTATAAGAAATGATGGAAGACGAGGTCATAGATCCCTGCTACTAGATTCAAGATTGATGATCCCTAGGGAGGATCTCGATATTTGAGAATATCTTTAGTTTGGATTGGCATGCCATATTTTTTGGTCCATATTTTTTTCCATAAGTCTAGGCCTCCCATTATCCATCGCCACCATATTTTAGCACCCATAACTTCATTCAAAGTGAAGGGATCTCGAAGACTTAATGCCCCCTCCATCTTTGGCTTCGTGAGGTTAGGCCAATAAACTAGAGCCCATTTCTTCAATTGTTGAGCTCCTCCCCATAAAAACTTTTTAAATATATCTACCATCTTTGAATAGGAAGTTTTGGACACAACTATCCCCGAGAGCTAGCAAATACGAATTTATTGAAGGACAACTTTTAGAAAAAATATTTTACCGGTCAAATTGAGGGCTTCGAAGGCCCAACTGCTGAGTTTTGATTGAATATTTTGAAGAAGGGTTTTCCAACAAGAATTTTTTAAAGAATTGAATGCCAAGGGCATGCCCAGATACTTAATATGTAATGAGCTGATTCTAAATCCCATAAGTCTAGCCATAAAGGTTTGGATGTTCATCGGGGTATTGACAAAGAAAATACTAGACTTTTCATTGTTCACTAGGCTACACGAAGCTTCCATAAAGTCATTCAGAATAACTTTGATTCTTCTGGATTCCCTCAGTAAGATCTAATAGAATAGCATGATGTCGCCCCCAAATTGTTGATGGGTAATGGGGAGGTCATTTCACCACAAGCGAAGGCCTTTGATCTGAGATAATAAAATTGTCGATCTCAAATATCTTCCTAATCCTTCGACTGCTAAGATAAAAAGAAAAGGAGAAATCAGGTCACCTTGTCTTAAGTCTCGATGGGGGTAAGGTAGGTTTGAATTTTTAATTAATTAATTATCAACAAAAAATTATTTAACTAATTAACTAATTTTTAGTTAAAGGTTTTTTAATGTTTCATAAGTTATATTTTATTAAATTTGATGGAAGGCCATTGTTTAATCATGTAACAATAGATTTGATGATCAATATTAGGACAAACAGGTAGCTAGGAGAGTTGATTTAAGAGGGGACCACCTTACGGTGTAATTAAAATTGAATTTTTCAATTTTGTGTAAAAATAAAGTAGCTTTATCTTTTATTTGTTTTTGAGTTCAATCAAATATAATACAAATGGGTTTTATGAATTTATTGATAAAAGAGAAAGAAAGCTCATGAATCGAACAACATTTTGCGAAGCATTATACTTGTATTCATGTTCACATATTGGTTGTAATTATTAATTCGCTTATATATATATATATTATATATATATATATATATATATATATATATATATATTATATATATATATAATATATATTAATTAGATAAATGGAGGTTTGTTGAATCTTTTGTTGTTGTTGTTGTTTGTTGTTTTTTTGTTTTGTTTTTTTTTTTTTAATTCAAGGTCTAGATTCTCAAGGGAATATGCTCAACATATGCTTCTTCTTAAATTTTATTGTATTACCGAGTTTATTGGGTTGCATTGACTTTCACTAAATTTAAAAAATTATATTCGTGCTATGTGGCTCCCCACTCCACCAATTTCCTAGGGATTTGAGATTATTCGAATTCTAATAAATTTAGAAAATTATATTTGTGCCCTGTGGCTCCCCATCCACCAATTTCCTAGTGATTTGAGATTATTCAAATTCTAATAAGTTCCTCCATGTTGAGATTATTCCAATTCTAATAATTTCTTCATTATTATTTATAACATTCATTTATATATAAGAAAAATTTATTTATCAAAATGGTCCATAGTTTTAATAAATTTAAAAAATTAGATTTGTGCCACATGGCTCCCCACCCACAAATTTGCTAGGGATTTCAGATTATTCTAATTCTAATAAGTTCCTCGATGTTGAGATTATTCCATTTCTAATAAGTTCCTCATTATTATTTATAACATTCATTTTATATAAGAAAAATTTATATAGCAAATGGTCCATTTTTTTAATAAATTTAAAATATTAGATTCGTTCCATGTGGCTCACCACCCACCAATTTCCTAAGATTTGAGATTATTCCAATTCTAATAAGTTCCTCCATGTTGATATTATTCCAATTCTAATAATTTCCTCATTATTATTTATAACATTAATTTATATATAAGCAAATTTTATTTAGAAAAATGGTCAATACTTTTAATAAATTAAAAAAATTGTGCCATGTGGCTCCCCACTCACCAATTTCCTAGGGATTTGAGAGTTTTCCAATTCTAATAAGTTCCTCCATGTTGAGATTATTACATTTCTAATAAGTTCCTCATTATTGTTTATAACATTAATCTATATATAATAAAATTTTATTTAGCAAAATGGTCCATTACATTTAATAAATTTAAAAAATTATACTCGTGCCACATGGCTCCCACCCACCAATTTCCTAGGGATTTGAGATTATTACAATTCTAATAAGTTCCCCCATGATAAGTTCATGATTAATATTTATGGCATTCATTATATATAAGAAAATATATAACAAGGTATTTTCCTATGTCTTCATTATGGTCCAAATAAATTCCATCAATTATGGTGTTAAGATGTCCCTCAACGTGTTCGAAGATCATATTGAAGATCATATTGTCTGCTGCAATCTTTTGCTCATCCTAGAAGAATGTGGGCTACAAGTTGTGAATGATATGCCTTATTTTATTAATAACAAAGTTTTCTATACCATATATAACAAGCTATGTTGCTATAAATATGGCGACAACTTACTTTCTTATCTTCTTTACTAGTATCTAAACATACATATTTGTACACTGCCATAGATGTCTGATAATGGAAACTTTAAGATGGACAACCTCTATGACAATTTTGAGCTTTTGATATTGGATCACGTGGGTGACTTATGATACCTTGACTCTCAAGATGAATATGTGTGGATGAATAAATGGGGAGTACAAGGTTTGACCAGTTTATGCCACAAATATCCACGAGATCAATTATGTGTCCACTATAAATTTTGTAACTGAGTGTGGCTTAGATGTTAATGATTTGAAGGAGTGTTCTATGGAATATTACTTTACTTTCCAAATACAAATGCATAAATGTGGCTTAGTTATGACTTTGATTTGTCCTAGGTTTTCAATGTAGGATTAGGGTAGAGTTAGGTAAAGCAACATGAATGAATTTGTGCTCTAAAATTAATTAGCAAACATTCAATAACAAATTTTCAAATTGAAAGCTCGTCTTATTAGATTTTTCTTTAAAGATCGATATTGATCTATTTTGATCACAAATCTAACTAGTGCTTAGAGTGGTATATTTTCTTTTTGTCTTTTTTTTTTTAATGCAAAATTTGAATAAGAAATTTTGCATCTCAAAGATAAATTTGACAAAAAAATATAGAACAAATATAAAATAATAACATTACTTGAAATGCTTAAAAATGTTTTAACCATGAAAATTTATTCCTTTCCATTGTACATATTAGTTGACATTGAAATATTTTACTTAATATGACATTGAAATATTTAACTTATGAAGTACATTGTTTATATTAATAAGTTCAATGATAAGTTCCTCCATGATTAATAAATTATGAAATTTAGAAATTATGGTTGACATTTTGAAATGTATTATTTTTTTTTAAATTTAAAATGCAATATTTTGTAAATTGATTAAATGTAAAATAAACGAAGTAAAAATATAAATTTCATTTTTTTTTTAAACTAATTATCATTTTTTGAAATACATCATACATTAAGAAATTGCAAATTTATAGATTTAAAATTCCATCGATAATGTTTCACATGATATATTTTTTAAAAATTTAATATATTCAAATGAGATTATAGTAAATGAATCCATGAATTAACATATGCTTATTTCATTTAATTTTATTTTGTATGAACTTATTTTTGAAAAAATATTTATCTATTATTAATTTGTTTTTAAGATTTTGCATTATTAATGATTTTTTTCATTAAAAAAGTCTATAAAATAATAATTTATAGGATTTATTAATCTAGGTCTTCATATTCCTAGGGTATAATGTTATTCATAGGGTTTATAATATTAATCTTTAGGGTTAACATAAATCCATTGGGTTTATAATAATGGTCAACCATAGTCAAACTTCACATTGTGATAAATATTTTGTCAATATGAAAATCAACCAATGTCACATTATGATAAATATTGCCGCAATGTGAAAATCGGCAATGGTTAACCATGTTCAAATGTTGCATTGTGATAAATATTGTATCAACCATGGTCAAACATGGTCAACCACGGTCAACCATGGTCAATAACCACGGTCAACCTTGGTCACATTGTGACAAAGACTGTCTCTTGGTCCAATGTTACATTGTCACAAGCACGGTCATCCATGGTCAATAATGGTACAACATCCCATTGTGAGACAAATTGTCTCAATATTGAGATCAACCATGGTCAACAATGATCAACGATTGTCTAATGTCACATTGCAACAAATGTTGTCTCAACATGAAAATCAATTATGGTCAACCATATTTCAATGTCGCATTGTAATAAATATTTATCTCAGGGTTTATATTCCTTCGGTTTATAATACCTATCCCTTAGGTTTAATATTAGTACATTAGTTTTAAAATCCCTTGGGTTTATTATTCCCTTGAGTTTATAATATTTATCATAGGGTTTATATACCTTGGGTTTAATATTATTTCATTGGGTTTATATTCTCAATCTATTGGGTTTTTAATCCATTGGTTTTATTATTCCCTTGGGTTTATAATATCAATCCATTTAGGGTTTATATACCTTGAATTTATAATATTAATCCCTTGGTTTTAATATTATTCTGTTGGTCTTATAATACCTTTGGGTTCAAACATGGTCAACCATGGTCACATTGTGACAAAGACTATATCTCGGTCCACCATCACATTGTGACAACCATGGTCAACCATGGTCCAGCATTGTGTTGTGACAAAGAATGTCTCACTATGGAGATCAATAATGGTCAACGATGGTTAGCCATTTTCCAACATCGCATTGTGACAAATGTTGTCTTAATATGAAAATGAATCATGGTCAACCATATTCCAACATTGCATTATGACAAATATTTATCTTAGGGCTTAGAATATTTATCTTAGGGTTTGTATTCCTTGGGTTTATAATATTTATCTCTTGGGTTTAATATTATTCCCTTAGGTTTATAATATTAATCCCTTGGGTTTAATATTATTCCATTGTGTTTATATTATCAATCCATTGGGTTTTTAATCCCTTAGGTTTTTAGTATTAATCCATTGGGTTTATAATATCCATCCCTTTAGGGTATTAGTACCTTGGATTTATAAAAATAATCCCTTGGGTTTATAATACCTTTGGATTTTAAAATTAATCCCTTGGGTTTATTA
>APFE030009689.1:34833-59216 GCA_000404065.3 Pinus taeda
AAAGTTAATGAACAAGATTTTAGATTTTACCATTATAATAGCAAAATTGAAAATTCAAATAAGAAAATATTGTAGTGAATAGAATCACATGGCAGCCTCACATGTTCCTCCTATTCATTTCCTTCAATTATATACATTGTCTTTCTGTCCTCTCACTTTAAAAGAAAAAGTCCATGGAATTTCATTCCCCAACAATGCACCTTCACGATATGTACCCACCACCAGTGTTTAATAATTAAATGTGAATTGCAACGATTGATATTGATCTATTTTGATCACAAATCTAACTAGTGCTTAGAGTGGTATATTTTCTTTTTGTCTTTTTTTTCTTAATGAAATTTTGAATAAAAATGTTTGCATCTCAAAGATAAATTTGACAAAAAAATATAGACCAAATATAAAATAATAACATTACTTGAAATGCTTAAAAATGTTTTAACCATGAAAATGTATTCCTTTCCATTGTACATATTAGTTGACATTGAAATATTTTACTTAATATGACATTGAAATATTTAACTTATGAAGTACATTGTTTATATTAATAAGTTCAATGATAAGTTCCTCCATGATTAATAAATTATGAAATTTAGAAATTATGGTTGACATTTTGAAATGTATTTTTATTAAATTTAATGAAATTTATTTTGTAAATTGATTAAATGTAAATAAATGAATAAAATATAAATTTCTTTTTTTTTTAAATTTTATCATTTTTTTTGAAAATATATACATACAATTAAGAATTGTACATTTATTAGATTTAAATTCCATCGTAATGTTTACATGATATATTTTTAAAAATTTAATTATTCAATGAGTTATAGTAAATGACCCATTTGCATTTTACAGTGGTTATTTCATTTATTTCATTTTGTATGAACTTATTTTTGAAAAAATATTTATCTATTATTAATTTGTTTTTAAGATTTTGCATTATTAATGATTTTTTCATTAAAAAGTCTATAAAATAATAATTTATAGGATTTATTAATCCAAGTCTTCATATTCCTAGGGTATAATATTATTCATAGGGTTTATAATATTAATCTTTAGGGTTAACATAAATCCATTGGATTTATAATAATGGTCAACCATAGTCCAACATGACATTGCGATAACTATTTTCTCAATATGAAAATCAACCAATGTCACACTATGATAAATATTGTCGCAATGTGAAAATTAGCAATGGTCGACCATGTTCCAATGTTGCATTGTGACAAATTTTGTATCAACCATGATCAATCATTGTCAATAACCATGGTCAACCATGGTCACATTGTGACAAAGACTGTCTCTTGGTCCAATGTTACATTGTCACAAGCATGGTCATCCACGGTCAATAATGGTCGAACATCCCATTGTGAGACAAATTGTCTCAATATTGAGGTCAACCATGGTAAACAATGATCAACGATTGTCCAATGTTGCATTGCAACAAATGTTGTCTCAACATGAAAATCAATCATGGTCAACCATATTTCAATGTTGCATTGTAACAAATATTTATCTCAAGGTTTATATTCCTTCGGTTTATAATACTTATCCCTTAGGTTTAATATTATTCCATTAGTTTTATAATCCCTTGGGTTTATTATTCCCTTGAGTTTATAATATTTATCATAAGGTTTATATACCTTGGGTTTATTATTATTTCGTTGGGTTTATATTCTCAATCTGTTGGGTTTTTAATCCCTTGGTTTTATTATTCCCTTGGGTTTATAATATCAATCCATTTAGGGTTTATATACCTTGCATTTATAATATTAATCCCTTGGTTTTAATATTATTCTCTTGGGTTTATAATACCTTTGGGTTCAAACATGGTCAACCATGGTCACATTGTGACAAAGACTATATCTCGGTCCACCATCACATTGTCACAACCATGGTCAACCATGGTCCATCATTGCATTGTGACAACAGTTGTCTCAATATGGAGATCAACAATGGTCAACGATGGTTAGCCATTTTCCAACATCACATTGTGACAAATGTTGTCTTAATATGAAAATGAATCATGGTCAACCATATTCCAACATTGCATTATGAAAAATATTTATCTTAGGGCTTAGAATATTTATCTTAGGGTTTGTATTCCTTGGGTTTATAATAATTATCTCTTGGGTTTAATATTATTCCCTTGGGTTTAATATTATTCCGTTGTGTTTATATTATCAATCCATTGGGTTTTTAATCCCTTAGGTTTTTAGTATTAATCCCTTGGGTTTATAATATCAATCCCTTTAGGGTTTTTATACCTTGGATTTATAAAAATAATCACTTGGGATTATACTATCAATCCCTTTATGGTTTTTATACCTTGGATTTATAAAAATAATCCCTTGGGTTTATATTACCTTTTTATTTTAAAATTAATCCCTTGGGTTTATTATTCCTTCGATTTATAATATCAATCCTAAGGTTTAATATAAACCCCTTCAGTTTAATATCATGGTCATCCATGGTCCAATGTCACAGTGTGCCAAATATTGTCTAAATATGAAAATCAACCATGATCAACCATGGTCAACCATGGTCCAACGTCAGATTGTGACAAACTGATGTAGGAGCATCAAGACCCTCTTCATTTGTAAATATGGAATAAAAAGGGGATGTGATAATTTTAAATATTTTGTTATTTTTAATAAAATAGGGAGTTTTTTTAGGCATAAAGCAGTGAATGTTGATCATTATGTGATAAGGGAAGCTTTTCTATTTTAGAACAGGGACAAAGATGGAAAAAGCCTCAAGATGATTTTTACCATATGTATGCATTGCATGTAGACTCTTAGAGCTTTTAGTTGAGTGATTCTAGATCATGCTTAGTTTTATAAATAATGAATCCTCAAAAACATTAGAGATCAGAGAGAGTGTGAGAGGTTTCTGGTTGGGAGCCTTCGGGCAGTTTCTAAAGGGCCAATGAATTAGAAATCAGGCCAAGGTAGGAAATTAGTCTGTAAGTGCTGTATGTATCAATGAAAATTTAATTTTCTGAAGATTATGTCTTATTCCTAAGTTATGGTTGTGTAATTAAATTGATTGGTAATTGACTGATTGTTCCAAAGGATGCGTTATTTTTAATCGTGAAACTGGGTAAATCGATCATGAAATTGGATCGATTTTTATAATGGATGAAAAGGTTGAGAATGTTAAAGAGGTCTAACATGCCCATTTGATTGCATGCAATATATATTTACTGTGTATGAACAAAAGCTTGGAGTCAGTGGTGTATTCTCCAGCTATTGGTTTTTAGGGCGGATTATCCAGCGTATCACTTAGTGTCATGTGCATATACATAAACCTGTGGGCGCATCCGTTGATTGAATGCGAGAACTGTAGGTTATTAATTGTGTGGACAGGTAGCGCGCCCTCGACACGCCAACATATGTAAACCTGTGTGTAAAAACCCTGTGGTGCAACCTACGGTCGATTTCTTTGTTTTATTGTGTAATGAAGTCAACCCACGTGCTGTGTATTAAACCAGTAGATGTGCAATTGATATGATGAGCTCAGCTGTATGTTAATTGTTTTGAAGTCGAACCGTTGAAAAAAAACCAAGGAGCGCTTGCGTTTGGAGAGCAGGAGCGCCTTGTTAGAGTTTATTGGAGCTGTGCGTATCGATCTGGGGTCCGAAGAAGCTTGTAAGTAACCCGTTCCTCCCCAGCCAGTATAACCTCATCCTTTGACAAAATCTCAATTGCTGTATTGGCGTGGGGTTTCATTACTCCTTTGATCGAATATAGAAAGATATGTATGGCTGCGTATGCGTGGTGATCTTTTTACCTTCATTTGCTTGAAGTTGAACTACAGTAAAATAATGGGAACGCTGCGTTTTTTTTCATCATCGCCCATGGTTGCTTGCGCATGGTGACTGTTGAATTTATAAGTGCGGACTTAAGGGCATGCTGCTGTGGTAGTTTGTCTGCTGTGGTAGAAGTGAGAGCGCTGTTATAAAAACAACGATTGATATCCCCTCAAATCGTGGGAAAAATACCACATTCCAGTGGGTTATTATAATTGATCTAATTGTGAATTGATTCAAGTAATGAATAGATCTGGGGTGCATTAAAGGTTTTGAAATAATAACATTTATGCAATTGTTGTGAATTGAGCGCTAGTGCACTGAAGGGAATATTGGAAAGATCCTGGGTATTGCAGGCTTGGCTTGCATCAAGTGGTATCAGAGTAGGAATAACTCTTTTTGAAGATTCAAGTTTTTTTTTTTAAGTTAATTGCATGTGATTTTCGGAACTGATGAGTATTGCAGCTAGAGTACAGTGATCAAGGAGTCCATCGAAGGGATTTTAAGTGAATGTGGCAGAACCTAAAGATTCAACAGAGGTTGAATAAAGTTGCAGATGAGAGAAGTCTACAGGAGCAGTAGAGGATGCTTGAAAGGTTCCAGCAGAGGACCAATGATTACCATAAGGCCAGATCTGGAGGGAAGGATTGGTGAGGTAAGTGGCAGCAAGAGAGTTTGTTGTGGTAGAGGCTTCATGCAACTCATAGGTGAGGAACTTATGGTGAAGGAGATGACTACTAAAAGTCATAAAGGAGAGAGCAGAGGTTCAGAAGGAGGCCACAAAAGAAAGAAGGAGAAATATGCCAAAGCGAATGGCATAAGACAACAGTTGACTCAGGAAGAGTATGAGAAAGAGAAAGCTGAGATAGCAGTTCATCTTGAGCTATTGATGAAGTTGTTGCAGGAAGATGTGAAAGACCACAGACACGGTTTACTAATGAGGAAGAGAGTGAAGTGGCAGAGGCTACAACAGAAAAATGATTTATAGATAAGCATGCAGTTAATAGGGGTGCTCAAGGAAGCAGTCAGGACTAAAAAGTCTTGTGATTTAAAAACTAATGAGTTGTTCATGTTTGGAGGTACAGAACAGGGAGATTAACAAGCTTTAGAATTTGTTCAAGAAGAGTTGAATCTGAAGGATGTTGATGCAGAAAAAGAAGGACCAGCTGATGATGAAGATGTGGAAAATCAAGTGAAGTTTCCAAGTTGTACTCCTAAGGAAGTTGTTGAATTGTATAGAAAGCTAGATCTCAAGAGAAGAGAGTTGGAAAGGCAGAGGACTTATGTGCAGCTGGTGAATCAACATACTGATGTGCTGACAGGAGAGTCGGGAAAGAGCTTAGAGCAACATACTGAAGTGTTGCCAGAGACATTTGAACCTGAGGAAAAAGTTGCAGATGAAATTGCAGGTGATGAGCCAAAGCATGTTGCAGAGGGACATGAAGTTTGGGAGGTAGCAACATCTATGGCGACAGTGGTAGCAACATCCATAATGACAGCTGAGACAACAGCGATAGCAGTAGAAGAGGCACTGATGCCATATGATTTTTCTAATAATTGTTTTGTGAGTATAGGTCTAAATGAAGATGCTGGAGAAAGTCTATTAGACAGAGAAATTGCATTGATGAAGCGGATGATGGTGAAAGAATCCCGGAAGAGACCAGCAACAGTGAAACAAAGGAGAAGCAGCAAGAGGAAGACAGCAGAAAATTACAAGAGTGCAGCTAGTGGAGCAAAGCAGCATAAGGTGTGGAGACCTGGAGAACACCAACAGACAAAAGCAGCGGCAAATGGAAACTTGCAGCACAAGGTGTGGGATCCAGGCATACACAGATCCCAACACATGATCAGGGGATCATGATTAATTTTTAAGGTTGGGTGTATGATGCAGGAGAATCAAGACCCTCTTCATTTGTAAATATGGAATAAAAAGGGGATGTGATAATTTTAAATATTTTGTTATTTTTAATAAAATAGGGAGTGTTTTTAGGCATAAAGCAGTGAATGTGGATCATTATGGGATAAGGGAAGCTTTTCTAATTTAGAATAGGGAAAAAGATGGAAAAAGCCTCAAGATGCTTTTTACCATATGTATGCATTGCATGTAGACTCTTAGAGCTTTTAGTTAAGTGATTCTAGATCATGCTTAGTTCTCTAAATAATGAATCCTCAAAAACATTAGAGATCAGAGAGAGTGTGAGAGGTTTCTGGTTGGGAACTTCCGAGCAGTTTGTAAAGGGCCAATGAATTAGAAATCAAGCCAAGGTAGGAAATTAGTCTGTAAGTGCTGTATGTATCAATGAAAATTTAATTTTCTGAAGATTATGTCTCATTCCTAAGTTATGGTTGTGCAATTAAATTGATTGGTAATTGACTGATTGTTCCAAAGGATGTGTTACTTTTAATCGTGAAACTGGGTAAATCGATCATGAAATTGGATCGATTTTTATAATGGCTGAAAAGGTCGAGAATGCTAAAGAGGTCTAACATTCGCATTTGATTGCATGCAATATATATTTATTGTGTATGAACAAAAGCTTGGAGTCAGTGGCATATTATCCAGCTATTGGTTTTTAGGGCGGATTCTCCAGCGTATGACTCAGTGTCATGTGCATATACATAAACCTATGGGCGCATTCGTTGATTGAACGCGAGAACTGTAGGTTATTAATTGTGTGGACAGGCAGTGCGCCCTCGACACGCCAACATATGTAAACCTGTGTGCAATAAACCTGTGGCGCAACCGACGGTCGATTTCTTTGTTTTATTGTGTAATGAAGTCAACCCATGTGCTATGTATTAAACAAGTAGATGTGCAATTGATATGATCAGCTCAGCTGTATGTTAATTGTTTTGAAGTCGAACTGTTGAAAAAAAAAACAAGGAGCGCTTGCATATGGAGAGCAGGAGCGCCTGGTTAGAGTTTATTGGAGCTGTGTGTATCGATCTAGGGTCCGAAGAAGCTTGTAAGTAACTCGTTCCTCCCCAGCCAGTATAACCTCGTCCTTTGACAAAATTTCAACTGCTGTATAGGCGTGGGGTTTCATTACTCCTTTGATCGAATATAGAAATATATGTATGGCTGCGTATGCGTGGTGATCTTTTTACCTTCATTTGCTTGAAGTTGAACTATAGCCAAATAATGGGAACGCTATGTTTTTTTTCATCATCGCCCATGGTTGCTTGCGCATGGTGACTGTTGAATTTATAAGTTCGGACTTAAGGGCGTACTGCTATGGTAGTTTGTCTATTGTGGTAGAAGTGAGAGCACTGTTATAAAAACAACGATTTGTATCCCCTCAAATCGTGGGAAAAATACCACATTCCTGTGGGTTATTACAATTGGTCTAACTGTGAATTGATTCAAGTATTGAATAGATCTGGGGTGCATTAAAGGTTTTGAATAACAACATTTATGCAGCTCTTGTGAATTGAGCGCTAGTGCACTGAAGGGAATATTGGAAAGATCTTGGGTATTGCAGGCTTGGTTTGCATCAGGTGATAGGTTTGTAGACTAGCCTTGCATCACACACCACATCTCACCATGAAAATAAATGATGGTAATTCATGGTCAACCATGTTTATTTTAGGATTTATTTGTCTCAATATTAAAATCAATGATGGTCAACCATATTCCAATGTCGTATTGTGACAAATATTTATGTTAGAGTTTATATTCATTGGGTTTATTATTCCCTTGAGTTTATAATATTTATGTTAGGGTTTATATACTTTGTGTTTGTAATGTTAATCCCTTGGGTTTAATATTATTCCTTGTTTGTAATATCAATCCATTGGGGTTTTTTATCCTTTGAGGTTTTTGTATTAATCCCTTGTGTTTATACTATCAATTTGTTGGGCTTTAAATCCCTTGGCATTTTAGTATTAATCCCTTGGGTTCATAAGATCAATCCGTTTAGGTTTTATATACCTTTCATTTATAATATTAATCCCCTGGGTCTAATATTATTCCCATGGGTTTATAATACCTTTGGATTCAATCATGGCCAACCATGGTCACCCGTGGTCAAAAACCATGGTCACATTGCGACAAAGACTATCTCTTGGCCCAACGTCACATTGTCATAACAATGGTCATCCATAGTCAACCATTGTCCAACGTCACATTGTGACAAAGATTGTCTCCATATGGAGATCAACCATGGTCAACAATGGTCAACTATTGTCCAATGTCGCATTGTGACAAACATTGTCTCAATATGAAAATCAATCATGGCTAATCATATTCCAATGTCACATTATGAAAAATATTTATCTTAGGGTTTATATTCCTTGGGTTTATAATATTTTTCCCTTAGGTTTAATATTATTCCCTTGGGTTTATTATTCCCTTGGCTTTATAATATTTATCTTAAGGTTTATATACCTTGGGTTTACAATATTAATCCCTTGAGTCTAATATTATTCCCTTGAGTTTATATTATCAATCCGTTGGGTTTTAATCCCTTAGGTTTTTAATATTAATCCCTTGGGTTTATAATATCAATCCCTTTAGGGTTTATATACCTTTGGGTTTTAGAATTAATCCCGTATGTCTATTATTCCCTTCAATTTATAATATAAATCCCTTGAGTTCATTTGGTTCATATTCCTTGGGTGTATAATATTGTTCAGAGGGTTTACAATATTAATAGGGTTTGATATAAATCACTTAGGTTTACAATCATGGTCAATGATGTTCCAATGTCACAATTTGCCAAAGACTGTCTCAATCTGAAAACCAAACATGGTCAACCATGGCCCAACGTCATGTTGTGATGGTAAATTATGGTCAAGCATGTTTATTTTAGGATTTATAATATTTGTCTTAGTGTTTTTGTACTTTCGGCTTATAATATTTATCCCTTGGGTTTAATATTATTCCTCTGACATTTACATCTATATTAAGGGTTAAATAAATTTATAGTTTATAGATTTCACCACATTTTTATTTATAATGTTATGCAAAAATGCAAGACAATGCGAGAAGTGATTGGTTGGAAAACGTGAATGGTTGTGATAATTATCTTGTTGATTTGAATTGATGCAACTTTCGTCATTATTCTCATTGTGTTTTGGAAGAGGCTAGTGTTTGATAACTCTGTTTTGGTGGAGTGGTTGAAGTTGAATTTCCTATCAACCACATTTAAATTGTTTTTTATTTATATTAAATGTTTATTTCATAATTACTCGATTAATATTTATTAAATGGTTATTCATATAATTGTTGTTATTATCTTTATTTATTTATTTATTTATTTATTATTATTATTATTGTTGTTGTTGTTGTTGTTGTTGTTGTTGTTGTTGTAATAATATAATAATAATAATTATTAATATGGTTCTTCTATTGATATTAATATTATTGATAATAATCTCGGCTGCGGGTGATAGCAATTAAGGGAGGTACGGGGGCGGGCTTCCCACTGGGCAAGTGGCAGCCCAGTCCCGCCACCTGTACAGAACCATTTAAGGCCTGCCACCCCTATCACTTCATATTGAAAGCCGGCAGTGTAAATCACAACAAGCCAGCCACCCAGGGCATTATGCTTCGCGCGCACTCTGTAACTTCGGCTTTCGGGAGGCAGCTGCAGTGTATTGGTTCGCACATGGCACGGATAGCGGACGCATAGTATATTTACAGCATGCCTGGGATGGTAACGCATTTCATTTCTGTTTTTTTGGTTAACTTTCGGTTTTGGGTTACTCTGTTTTTTGGTTTGCAGAACTGTTGACGCCGCAGAGGGTCTCACAGGCACAGACCTCAGCCTGCGCTTCTGACCGCGCTGGTTCCTTCTGAGGAGTATCCCATTAACTGTGTTCATCTCTCCCTCGCTCTGGGGCTCTCCTATCGAGGCCTTTGGAGGTTCACCCCTTGGCCTGTGATTTTGGTAGCCCTGGTCCATATTGTGGAATTTCCCGTGCAATCTACGCATTTTCTTTCTACTCCTGTGTCTTCTAGTGTCATCCTGCCTTCTGTACCTCCGCTTTGTCAATTACAGTCCGGCCACAGCTCTCCACGCCATCTCTTTGTCAATACCTGTCCGCAATGCCAAGGGAAAGGCTTCGCCTTAGCAGTTGCAGAGGCGGGTCTCGGGGAGGCACCAGAGGTAGAGCCAACCTGCAACGCTCCTCCGATTCTTCGTCAGATGACTCACGTAGCAACTGGCAAGGCCCAGAGGGAGGTCGTGGGCGGGCTCGTGCCTCTGTCTGCGAGCACATCTCTCATCCCACATCCCGAGAAGTGTGATCGTGCTGTCCCTCCACCAGTTGCAGAGGAGCATAGGCCTCCTGCTCCAGCCCTGGGTCAACAAGCTCTGCCTCCTGCTCAAGACCTATGTCAATCAGTTCAGCCTCTTGCTCCGGTTCTGGGTCAGCGAAATTTGCCAGAGAAAACCGCGGGTGCAGTGGCGGGTCCAAAATGCTCCAACCGAAGACGACGCGCCCTGCACTGACTCAAGCGAGCTAGACCAATATGGCTGCAGGGTGGTTGAAGAGCAGCCATCCACCTCTGTGGATGAATGAGCCAGTTTCCAGGACTCCTGGGTGGCGGGTATGGCACTGTAAGTTTGTTCGTCTGGTTTGTCATGTTCTCTGTTTTCTCAGCGCAATTTTTCCTTGTAAAGCTGAAGCTATGCTCAGCTCCTTGCTTGTTAAACACGGTTCTTAAGTGCGCTTATGTCTGCGGCTATTTCGTCCTAAGTAATAGTCTGGGGATATGGTTTTTTGAGTCTGTAATTGGGAAAAATGTCTGGGTCACTAGGATTATCTTTCAACTCGTTAGGGTTTTTAAGCAGTCTACTGGTCTTCCAGACTTGGTCGGTGACAAATGTATGTCTGGATATGTGTCTCACTGTGTTAAATCCATCTCTGAATGGTGAAATCTGAGGCATGCCTCGTTGTAACTTTTTGTAGCTTTTTTGTACAATAAAAGAAGTAGCCTAATTTACAAAAAAAAAATATTATTGATAATAACATTAATAACATTAATTCTTAATATTATTGATAATTAATACATATGCTTGATATTGACTTATCCATGTTTATCAACCAAATTTATTAATATAGTTGTGCCAGTTCCTATCTTATTATCCACAACGCTAACACATTAAGAGTGAATTAGTTTTATCTTTATAAAATAAATAAATAAATAAAATACATGATGAAATATTTATATTATTAAGAAAAAAATTAAACTTATTTTAATTTTCGTTCATTTCATTGGGCTTAGATATTATTTCCTCATCATTATAATTTTGTCCAATTTGCAAATTCTAAGTAAAACATATGCTTTTAGTTAAATGTGTTGTCTAATTAAAATTCGTGATGTAACATCATAGGGCGAAAACATCAATGTTTAGCCATCTCTTAAGCATATGATATTCAAATTGCTTTCAGACTCTTTCAAAAAACATCCTTTATATTATAATACATATTAAAATCTTTTAAACTCCTCCAATATTCAAATTTATTATAACATTTAAAATAATATAATATTGTTTATTTTTATTAATATAGGTTAAATAATTTTAGTTTAAATTATTTTTTTTATATTTAGAAATTAATTTTTTATATTTTGATTAAAAAAAGTTAATGAACAAGATTTTAGATTTTACCATTATAATGGCAAAATTGAAAATTCAAATAAGAAAATATTGTAGTGAATAGAATCACATGGCAGCCTCACATGTTCCTCCTATTCATTTCCTTCAATTATATACATTGTCTTTCTGTCCTCTCACTTTAAAACAAAAAGTCCATGGAATTTCATTCCCCAACGATGCACCTTTTACGATATGTACGCACCACCACTGTTTAATCATTAAATGTGAATTCCAACGACATACATTTATTAATTATATTGAATAAATATGTTATATTTATAAAATTAATATATAATTGTAATAATAATTTAATAAAATGAATATAATTATAATATAATATTAACTTATTTGAGCCTCGTCAATATTCCGAACATAAGAGAGTTGGATTAGATTGATGGTCTACAATTATATCGTATTGGATGGGCAAGAGTATGTAATTTTTTTTAATATATATATTAAAAACAATAAATAATGAAGAAAATTTATTATTATTATTATATTATTTTTAATATAAGATCGTGTAATGATATAATTTTCTTATATGGATAGTGTAATGATATAATTTTTGTGTTTAAATTTTATTAAACAATTTAACAACTACAAATAACCAATTTACTAATAAAAATATTTAACATGAAAGTCATGGTATAACTTCAAAAGAAACTTAATCGGACTTCCATATCAAAAATACGGCTTTATTACAATACCCCACCTTTTCTTTTTGCCAGAATTAACATATTATGTTTAAAAATATAATTTTAATAAATGTTAGGTTATGTCATAAATAAATTAATATGTGATTAATTTATATCTATATATAATACTATATATAATATATATATATATATATATATATTGGGAAAATAATTAGATGGAAAAAAATATTTTTCTAAAAAATATAATATAAATAAAAAATTATTATAATAAATTATATATATAGAATAATAAAACTAATTATAATAAAAACTAAGAGGGTAATAATGAAATTCATAACCATAAAAATTATAAATTTCAAATTTAAAGGAAGTCTCTCATTTTACAAACAAGAAAGTTTGCTACATAAATTTGTCTCAAAAACAAGAAAGTGCTTTAATTATATTAGAATGCATTTAAAAAACACTTTTAACATGAAGTTAATATATATATTATCACCATGCTAAGAATAAACTATTTTTCTTATTACTCTTAAACATATGTAATTATATCACATTAATAAGTGTTTATATAATATATTAATAAGCAGCATAAATAATATTATAAAAATGTAATAATACTTTTTTCATTTTTATTTTATTAGAAAATTGATAATTTAATAGAAACTTAATACCATCTTTCTTATTACTCTTAAGCTATGTTATAATTAACATAATAATTATGTTACATACATAAAATATGTTTTTCATAAATTATATTACAAAAGTTTAATAATATGTTTTTTCAAATTTTTTTTCAAACATCTAAACAAATTGATAACTTAATAGTACTTAAGTTAGGTTCATAAATATAACAAGAAAAACTATTGCAATATATTCCCTCGAGAACCAATTTAAGTTATCAATTCAAAAAAAAAAGACAACTGATTTTTATCCACTCAAATAAAAAACCTTATAAAATATAATAATTATGTCATATATACATTTTTTTAAAATATATTATATTATAAAAATTTAATATTTTTTTTTACTCATTATTTTTTATGTTTTTTATTTAAAAAAGTAATTTAATAGTTCTTAGTACTTTGAGATACATGTAAAAGAAAATCTACATTTTTATCCATATCATAATAAGCTAATAATTAGGCTATTGTTAGTAAACCCACTGATTCATACTTTTAAAATTCAATAGTTATACTAAATCTCAACCACCGAACTATAAAACATTATTCTGTATATGCACTTCAGTTTAGTACTGCCTTTCATTATTAACGTTAATTTATTTAATAATAAGTTCAGATTTAGTCAAAACATAAATTTAATGTCTCCAACGAAATGTAGAATATATGCCGTTATTACTTTCTGATTTCTATTTTGATGCTCACGTTTTTAGTGGAATCAAATCAGTTTACATTTTTAGTGGAGAGTTTTTTAAGTCATCAAAATCAATCTAGTCAATGTATTAGTCATTCTTTCAATAAATAATCCTTTCTGAATCTATATTTTATGCTGGTCATAATACTCACTTCTAGGTGAATAAAATCAAGTCGAATTTAAAATGAAAAAAGATATACATCTTAAAATGAAATAGTCACGCGGTGTGGGTAGTGGGAGCGTAGAGCATCTTGAAAAAACTATACTTTATTTTTTTCTAAAAAAATATTTTTCATTTATATATATATATATATATATCACTGACTTTTAGAACTAATAAATATTTTTTTACTCCATATTCTATCCATATATCCATATTAATAAATGCATTTTCTCTTTATTATTTCCCGCCCACTCGTCATTTGCACACATGTCATCATTAAGAGTGGGGGTTGTAGATTAAGTAAGGGATGTTTTTTTGTTTTACAAAATATTGATTTTACTTTGACCATCTTCTTTTTTCCATATATTTACTTTTGGAGTTATATAAATAGGTCGATTTTATATTCTTGCAATTACACACACTGAGGTATTGATGGAAAAGGAAAATAGGTAATCATTAAAAATGGATAGTGAAGATTAATCATCTATAATCTTCAATATATTAAGATTAGTCTAGTGCTATTTACTTTTGGAGTTATATAAATAGATCATCTTATATTCTTGAAATTACACACTAAGGTATTGATGGAAAAGGAAAATATGTAATCACTAAAAATGGATAGTGAAGATTAATCATCCATAATCTTTACTATATAAAGATTAGTCTAGCCAATCGTCAAGAAAAGGGAATTTTAAAATACAAATTCTGTTATTTTAAAAATTTAATAAATATGTTTTTTCAAAGTATTTATCTATATTATTTTGTAACATAATTAGAGAGAGTAAGACTTAACTCTTGCAATTACACATTGAGGTATTGATGGAAAAGGAAAATAGGTAATCACTAAAAATGGATAGTGAAGATTAATCATCCAGAATCTTCACTATATTAAGATTAGTCTAGCGCAATCGTCAAGAAAAGGGAATTTTAAAATACAAATTCTGTTATTTTAAAAATTTAATAAATATGTTTTTTCAAAGTATTTATCTATATTATTTTGTAACATAATTAGAGAGAGCAAGACTTAACTCTATAAAAAGAAACCTATCTTAACTCATAAATTTGGCTTTATATTGATTCATATTATTTGACAATTTAGTTGTTATCTATATATATATATATATATATATATATAAAAGTTGAGTTGTGTTTATTGTAATGTTTCTTTTACTAGTGTATGTTTTAGAGGTTAGTTTAAGAGATTATGAGTTTGAGATAATATTTTTTTTAAGTTGGGAGATCATGAGTAAAGTTTCTTCAATTTTTTTATGGGGTTTTGCTTCATAATCAAAGTGGGTGTCTTAGACTGTTTACCACCATGATGGATCATTAGGAAGTAATTAAACTGTTTTCCATGTGGTTTTTCTTGGTAATGTGTGTGTGAATTTTTTCAATGGTTAAATGTGATAATTATTGGAATCCTCTAGGAGGTATTCATTAGACAATGAGAGATGTTTACATGTACATTAAGGGCATGGTTTGGAAAATCCAAAATAGATACAAAGTGTGGGGAATTTATTTTTCCCTTAACTTGACATTGATTCCTATTTCATATATAGTTTTCATTCTTGTACTTCTTTTCCATATGGACCAAGAACATCTTATGCATTCATGATAGGATATCTTATAAAAATAGAAACTATTGGTGATTACATAATATCAATATACTTCCTAGAGTCATTAATGTCTCGGTATTTTATGACCAATATTATTATATTATTTTCTTTTAAGTCACAAGTCACCATGGTGAGTTCACATACCATGAGCATAGATCTATCTCTATATCTACCAAGCTTGGAGAGGGATCAAATATCTATGAGGTGCAAACCACTTTTAGATTCAAAACATATTTGATCCCTCTAAGTGCTAGGTAGATCTCGATTTAAGATGGATCTATGCTATTTGTTAATAAAATACTATTCTTAACAATGATGTCAATATTAATATTAGACTTTACTCGAAATTATTATAAAATGATTAATATTAATAATTAATATAAAAGAGATTAGAATAAATAATATTAAATGGTGATGTTATAAGGTCATATCCTATAAACAGTTTGTAAACATTTTGACTCATTCAAATTAAATAAAAATAGAAATAAAAAACAAAAATAAAAATAAAAATATTAATTTAATGTAATGTAAACATTTTAACTTACTCTTTTATTAATTTTTGTTGAGTACTTAAGATAAAATTTACTTGGTCAAGTTACTCGTGGAAACCACCAGGTTTATGAGAAACCATGGTATTACATGTTGTATTCATGTGGAATATAGTTTATTTTAAGGGGGCAATTAAACCAACATAGATATGTCTTAACTCCATATCTACCAAGCGTCATCAAGAGGGATCAAATCTCTTGAGATGGAAATATCTTGAGATGCAAAGATATTTGATCCCTCTCTGCCTTTGGTAGATCCAGAGTTAAGATGTAACACCATAGGCTCCAGGAAAGATTTATTGTGGTTATTAAACTCAGTTTTATGATTTACTACATTTATTTTACATTGTGACACTGATTGAGGATGGAAAGCTAGATAACAAGCTATTACCTAATTATGATTAATTAGGAATTTAGACACGTTAAAAAAATATAAATGTTTGCCTTAATTAAAAGAAATAGTTACACCCCTGTCATGAAAAGGAAATATAGAGGGGAAGAGAGAGGGGGAGAACTATCCTAGAACTCGGAGAGAGAGACCAGTGGGAAGTTCCTCACTGATAGTCAACTAAGTGCAAGACTTGAGGCTGGACCGTGCAGTCCTGAGGCCCAAGGCACCGACTGTAACTAGATATAATCCAGGTGTGAAATAGAGAAAGTGCTCGGGGAGAGAGCCTGTACATAATCCCCAGGTTTGAAGCTGGGAGGAGAGACTTTCCAGATAAAGTTGGGTTGATACATTTACAAGTTTAGAATAGATAAGTATTCTAGGCTATAACTATAGGATGGTATTACTTTATAAGAAGTTATTTGTTTCTAGGAATAGGATTAAATAATAATATTCAACGATAAATATGCATTAGCAAAACAGTAACAATTAGCGGTAAATATGAATTAGTAAAATAATAATATCGAGTGAGAAATATTCATTAGCATTCAGTAATGTCTCATAACCAACAATCAAGAAATCTTCCTTACTTAGCATTTCTTTTCATAGAATGTCATATATATGTGCAACAAAGTGTAAATAATAAACAGACAATGAATCCCTTCTTTTACTAAACTTTGGACCAAGCAAAACACACACGCACACACACACACACACACACACACACACACACATATATAATCTGTCATACATAAACACTAACGAAATTCAGAACCATGTTGGAAACTCTTCGTTTCCATGTCGGCTTATCTACCCTCTACAAGCTAGAGATAGGCAAAGAGGCCATTTGGAAGAGATAAACCAAGTCCTTAGATTCCAATAGAAAGTATAATGAAACCCTAATGTGAATTCTTGTTTTGACCAAGGGAAAGTACCAATTTGTGGGATTACTATAATAGTAAAAATCACACCGTTACAAGGAAAGAGTAGAATGACTCCCAAAGAGAGTAACCTTTAGCAGAGGTGTGACAACAAATCGAATTAGTTAAAGAATTTCAAGCTAAATACATATTTCATAACCACATTACGAAATCATACACAATTATTCCAACAAACATATATCGAAAACAAACCCTTTAACAACATATGAAATTGTGCAATAAATTATAAATGTCATAGAAATAAACCCATTAATATAATTTATTAAGCTTCAAAATTTAAGTAGTAGATCTTTTTTCTCAAAAGACCAAGTTAAGGCTAAGAAATTATTGTCTGTCTCTCCAAGAGAGTTACAGACCTAAAAATGAGTAATTACATTTAAAACCCGCATCTACAAACGAGCGGCCTAGGAAAACTTAAAATGCAGTTCACTACTAAATTCCAGAGTGAGACATCTCTAAAAACCATCCTTTGCATATTCACGTGCATTGTAATTTCGAGATAGATATTTGATGAGAAAAAACGAGTAACATAAACCGCAATGGGTTAACCATGAGAAGCAAGGATGATGAGGTTCCAATCTATATCAGTTTGTAGAGTTGTGAGAACACATAACTCCCGAAAACCCAAAAGATTAACCACAAAAGCATCTTGATTGAATAGCAGCATACCTGCAAAAACCCATTGGTAAGCATTATTAAACAGATGGGAAGATCTGTATCATATCTACAACACAAGCATGAATTCATGGGCAAAGCCAGCCCTTACATAAGTTTGGTAGACCACAACTGGGGGTTGTCGAGCTGTATTTCATAAATCCCCACTAGGGTTAAAAGAATGTGTGGAAAAATAGAAATAGAAACAACTCTAAGAGCTTTTCACCGATAAGAACTTACCCTTTTCATGCCAATGAGGGAGATCGCCTCTCCTCGCGGCATCTGAAGAGTTGAATGCCAAACCTAGACACCAAGGGGATGTATTAACTGTATGTGCTAGAATAAATCCTAAATAAATATAGAGTATGACTCGAAGCAAATAACTGATACTATAGAAAGTAAGGGTTTGGGATTATCTCCCCGCAGAGGATGAACAGACGGAGCCATGGAGCATGGAGGCTGAGAAAAAGAACTAGCTGAGAAACCAGAAGCGAGATGTTGCAGATCAGTCAAAACCCTCAACCCCAGATTGCAAATGAGCTGCATTCCAGTGGGAAGCTAGGTGTTGGGCAGTTGGATGATCTTGGAGCCCTCCTTAACGTCGGATAGCTGAGAACAGTTCAATGGATGAGATCCATACCACCTGTCGCAACTAGAGTAGAGTGATTGGCAGTTGCCAACAACATAGTCGCCTGAGATTAAGCCACGTGGAGTCATGAATAGCGAGCATTGATTTCCAAGTTGGGTAAAACTCTGTTTGACTTGTGGAAGGCCATATGAGCCCTCACGATATGGTAGAGCCAACTGTGGGTAGTAATGTCGAATTAAATTAACAAGACATGCCTTGGAATCTCGCCTGCCTCTGTGGCATATCTATATCTATATCTATACTATATCTATATCTATATCTATATCTATATCTATTCTATATTATATTTATATATCTATATATATATATATATATATAATATTATATATATATATATATATATATAATATATATATATATATATATACTTATGGTTTGAATTAACAAGTAAATAAATGGGTAACAATAATTTATTTAGCAAAATGGTCCATAGTTTTAATAAATTTAAAAAATTAGATTTGTGCCACATGGCTCCCTGCCCACAAATTTTCTAGGGATTTGAGATTATTCTAACTCTAATAAGTTCCTCCATGTTGAGATTATTCCAATTCTAATAAGTTCCTCATTATTATTTATAACATTCATTTTATAGAAGAAAAATTTATTTAGCAAAATGGTCCATTTTTTTAATAAATTTAAAAAGTTAGTTTCATTCCATGTGGCTCACCACCCACCAATTTCCTAAGGTTTGAGATTATTCCAATTCTAATAAGTTCCTCCATGTTGATATTATTCCAATTCTAATAATTTCCTCATTATTATTTATAACATTCATTTATATATAAGCAAATTTTATTTAGAAAAATTGTCAATTACTTTTAATAAATTAAAAAAAATAGGTGGATGCCATGTGGCTCCACACTCACCAATTTCCTAGGGATTTGAGAGTTTTCCAATTCTAATAAGTTCCTCCGTGTTGAGATTATTCCATTTCTAATAAGTTCCTCATTATTTTTTATAACATTAATCTATATATAATAAAATTTTATTTAGCAAAATGGTCCATTACTTTTAATAAATTTAAAAAATTATACTCATGCCACGTGGCTCCCCACCCACCAATTTCCTAGGGATTTGAGATTATTACAATTCTAATAAGTTCCCCAATGATAAGTTCATGATTAATATTTATAACATTCATTATATATAAGAAAATATATAACAAGGTATTTTCCTATGTCTTCATTATGGTGCAAATAAATTCCATCAATTTTGATGTTAAGATGTCCCTCAACGTGTTTGAAGATCATATTGTCTACGCCAATCTTCTGCTCATCCTAGAAGAATGTGGGCTACAAGTTGTGAATGATATGCCTTATTTGATTAATAAAAAAGTTTTGTATACCATATATTACAAGCTATGTTGCTATAATTATGGCGACAACTTACTTCCTTATCTTATTTACTAGTATCTGAACATACATATTTGTACACTGCCATAGATGTCTCATAATGCCAAATTAAGATGGACAACCACTATGATAATTTTGAGCTTTTGATATTGGATCACGTGGGTGACTTATGATACCTTGACTCTCAAGATGAATATGTGTGGACGAACAAATGGGGAGTACAAGGTTTGACTAGTTTATGCCATGAATATCCACGAGATCAATTATGTGTCCACTATAAATTTTGTAACTGAGTGTGTCTTAGATTGTAATGATTTGAAGGAGTGTTCTATGGAACATTAATTTACTTTCCAAATAAAAATGCATAAATGTGGCTCAGTTATGACTTTGATCTGTCCTAGGTTTTGAATGTAGGATTAGTGTAGAGTTAGGTAAACTAGCATGAATGAATTTGTGCTCTAAAATTAATTAGCAAACATTCAATAACAAATTTTCAAATTGCAAGCTCATCTTATTAGTTTTTTCTTTAAAGATCCATATTGATCTATTTTGATCACAAATCTAACAAGTGTTTAGAGTGATATATTTTCTTTTTGTCTATTTTTCTTTTTTTTTTTAATGCAAAATTTGAATAAAAATGTTTGCATCTCAAAGATAAATTGGACAAAAAAATATAGACCAAATATAAAATAATAGCATTACTTGAAATGCTTAAAAATGTTTTAACCATGAAAATTTATTCCTTTCCATTGTACATATTAGTTGACATTGAAATATTTTACTTAATATGACATTGAAATATTTAACTTATGAAGTACATTGTTTATATTAATAAGTTCAATGATAAGTTCCTCCATGATTAATAAATTATGAAATTTAGAAATTATGGTTGACATTTTGAAATGTATTTTTATTTTTAAAATTTAAGATGAAATATTTTGTAAATTGATTAAATGTAAAATAAATGAAGTAAAAATATAAATTTCAATTTTTTTTTAAAATTTAATTATCATTTTTTGAAATATATCATACATTAAGAAATTGTAAATTTATAGATTTAAAATTCCATCGATAATGTTTCACATGATATATTTTTTAAAAATTTAATATATTCAAATGAGATTATAGTAAATGAACCCATGAATTTACAGATGCTTATTTCGTTTAATTTTATTTTGTATGAACTTATTTTTGAAAAAATATTTATCTATTATTAATTTGTTTTTAAGATTTTGCATTATTAATGATTTTTTCATTAAAAAAGTCTATAAAATAATAATTTATAGGATTTATTAATCTAGGGCTTCATATTCCTAGGGTATAATATTATTCATAGGGTTTATAATATTAATCTTTAGGGTTAACATAAATCCATTGGATTTATAATAATGGTCAACCATAGTCCAACGTCACATTGCGATAACTATTTTCTCAATATGAAAATCAACCAATGTCACACTATGATAAATATTGCTGCAATGTGAAAATTAGCAATGGTCAACCATGTTCCAATGTTGCATTGTGACAAATCTTGTGTCAACCATGGTCAAACATGGTCAACCATGATCAATCATGGTCAATAACCATGGTCAACCATGGTCACATTGTGACAAAGACTGTCTCTTGGTCCAATGTTACATTGTCACAACCATGGTCATCCATGGTCAATAATGGTCCAACATCCCATTGTGAGACAAATTGTCTCAATATTGAGATCAACCATGGTCAACAATGATCAACGATTGTCCAATGTCGCATTGCAACAAATGTTGTCTCAACATGAAAATCAATCATGGTCAACCATATTTCAATGTTGCAATGTAACAAATATTTATCTTAGGGTTTATATTCCTTCGGTTTATAATACTTATCCCTTAGGTTTAATATTATTCGATTAGTTTTATAATTCCTTGGGTTTATTATTCCCTTGAGTTTATAATAGTTATCATAAGGTTTATATAACTTGGGTTTATTATTATTTGGTTGGGTTTATATTCTTAATCTGTTGGGTTTTTAATCCCTTAGTTTTATTATTCCCTAGGGTTTATAATATCAATCCATTTAGGGTTTATATACCTTGCATTTATAATATTAATCCCTTGGTTCTAATATTATTCTCTTGGGTTTATAATACCTTTGGGTTCAAACATGGTCAACCATGGTCACATTGTGACAAAGACTATATCTCTGTCCACCATCACATTGTCACAACCATGGTCAACCATGGTCCAACATTGCATTGTGACAACGGTTGTCTCAATATGGAGATCAACAATGGTTAGCGATGGTTAGCCATTTTCCAACATCACATTGTGACAAATGTTGTCTTAATATGAAAATGAATCATGGTCAACCATATTCCAACATTGCATTATGAAAAATATTTATCTTAGGGCTTAGAATATTTATCTTAGGGTTTGTATTCCTTGGGTTTATAATAATTATCTCTCGGCTTTAATATTATTCCCTTGGGTTTATAATATTAATCCCTTGGGTTTAATATTATTCCGTTGTGTTTATATTATCAATCCATTGGGTTTTTAATCCCTTAGGTTTTTAGTATTAATCCCTTGGGTTTATAATATCAATGCCTTTAGGGTTTTTATACCTTGGATTTATAAAAATAATCCCTTGGGTTTATAATATCAACCCCTTTAGGGTTTTTATACCTTGCATTTATAAAAATAATCCCCTGGGTTTATATTACCTTTGGATTTTAAAATTAATCCCTTGGGTTTATTATTCCTTCAGTTTATAATATCAATTACTTGGGTTTATTTGATTCATATTCCTAGGGTATAACATTATTCATCGGGTTTATGATATCAATCCTAAGGTTTAATATAAATCCCTTTAGTTTAATATCATGGTCATCCATGGTCCAATGTCACAGTGTGCCAAATACTGTCTAAATATGAAAATCAACCATGATCAACGATGGTCAACCATGGTCCAACGTCAGATTGTGACAAACCACATCTCACCATGAAAATAAATGATGGTAATTCATGGTCAGCCATGCTTATTTTAGGATTTATTTGTATCAATATGAAAATCAACGATGGTCAATCATATTCCAACATCGTATTGTGACAAATATTTATGTTAGGGTTTATATTCATTGGGTTTATAATATTTATCCCTTGAGTTTAATATTATTCCCTTGCGTTTATAATCCCTTGGGTTTATTATTCCATTGAGTTTATAATATTTATGTTAGGGTTTATATACCTTGTGTTTGTAATGCTAATCCCTTGGGTTTAATATTATTCCCTTGTGTTTATATTATCAATCCGTTGGGGTTTTTTATCCTTTGAGGTTTTTGTATTAATCCCTTGTGTTTATATTATCAATTTGTTGGGCTTTAAATCCCTTGGCCTTTTAGTATTAATCCCTTGGGTTCATAAGATCAATCCGTTTATGTTTTATATACCTTCCATTTATAATATTAATCCCTTGGGTCTAATATTATTCCCATGGGTTTATAATACCTTTGGATTCAATCATGGCCAACCATGGTCGCCCGTGGTCAAAAACCATGGTCACATTGTAACAAAGACTATCTCTTGGCCCAACGTCACATTGTCACAACAATGGTCATCCATAGTCAACCATTGTCCAACGTCACATTGTGACAAAGATTGTCTCCATATGGAGATCAACCATGGTCAACAATGGTCAACTATTGTCCAATGTCGCATTGTGACAAACATTGTCTCAATATGAAAATCAATCATGGCTAATCATATTCCAATGTCACATTATCAGAAATATTTATCTTTGGGTTTATAATATTTTTCCCTTGGGTTTATTATTCCCTTGGCTTTATAATATTTATCTTAAGGTTTATATACCTTGGGTTTACAATATTAATCCCTTGAGTCTAATATTATTCCCTTCAGTTTATATTATCAATCCGTTGGGTTTTTAATCCCTTAGGTTTTTAATATTAATCCCTTGGGTTTATAATATCAATCCCTTTAGGGTTTATATACCTTTGGGTTTTAGAATTAATCCCGTATGTCTATTATTCCCTTCAATTTATAATATAAATCCCTTGAGTTCATTTGGTTCATATTCCTTGGGTGTATAATATTGTTCAGAGGGTTTACAATATTAATAGGGTTTGATATAAATCACTTAGGTTTACAATCATGGTCAATGATGTTCCAATGTCACAATTTGCCAAAGACTGTCTCAATCTGAAAACCAAACATGGTCAACCATGGCCCAACGTCATGTTGTGATGGTAAATTATGGTCAAGCATGTTTATTTTAGGATTTATAATATTTGTCTTAGTGTTTTTGTACTTTCGGCTTATAATATTTATCCCTTGGGTTTAATATTATTCCTCTGACATTTACATCTATATTAAGGGTTAAATAAATTTATAGTTTATAGATTTCACCACATTTTTATTTATAATGTTATGCAAAAATGCAAGACAATGCGAGAAGTGATTGGTTGGAAAACGTGAATGGTTGTGATAATTATCTTGTTGATTTGAATTGATGCAACTTTCGTCATTATTCTCATTGTGTTTTGGAAGAGGCTAGTGTTTGATAACTCTGTTTTGGTGGAGTGGTTGAAGTTGAATTTCCTATCAACCACATTTAAATTGTTTTTTATTTA
>APFE030009689.1:60826-103508 GCA_000404065.3 Pinus taeda
TCCCTATCATAATAAGCTAATAATTAGACTATTGTTAGTAAACCCACTGATTCATACTTTTAAAATTCAATAGTTATTCTAAATCTCAACCACCGAACTGTAAAACATTATTCTGCATATGCACTTCAGTTTAGTACTGCCTTTCATTATTAACTTTAATTTATTTAATAATAAGTTCAGATTTAGTCAAAACATAAATTTAATGTCTTCAACGAAATGTAGAATATATGCCGTTATTACTTTCTGATTTCTATTTTGATGATCACGTTTTTAGTGGAATCAAATCAGTTTACATTTTTAGTGGAGTTTTTTAAGTCATCAAAATAAATCTAGTCAATGTATTAGTCATTCTTTCAATAATTTATCCTTTCTGAATCTATATTTTATGCGAATCAACACCCTAGTGGAAAAACAAGTCAATTAAATCTTATACTGAAATGAAAATATATTACATCTTAAAATGGAATAATCACGCGGTGTGGGGTAGTGGGAGCGTAGAGGCATCTTTGAACTAATAAATATTTTTTTACTTCATATTCTATTTATATTAATAAATGCATTTTCTCTTTATTATTTCACGCCCACTCGTCATTTGCACACATGTCATCATTAAGAGTGGGGTTGTAGATTAAGGGATGTTTCTTTGTTTTACAAAATATTGATTTTACTTTGTTCATCCTCTTTTTTCCATCTATTTACTTTTGGAGTTATATAAATAGGTTATCTTATATTCTTGCAATTACACAATGAGGTATTGATGGAAAATGAAAATAGGTAATCACTAAAAATGGATAGTAAAGATTAATCATCCATAATCTTCACTATATTAAGATTAGTCTAGTGCAATCTTCAAGAAAAGGGATTTTTAAAATACAAATTTTGTTATTTTAAAAATTTAATAAATATGTTTTTTCAAAGTATTTATTTATATTATTTTGGTAGCATAATTAGAGAGAACAAGACATAAGTCTATAAAAAGAAACCTATCTTAATTCAAAAGTTTTGCTTTATAATGATTCATATTATTTGACAATTTAGTTGTAATATATATATATCTGTATATATAAAAGAGAGTTGAGTTTGTGTTTATTGTAATGTTTGAGAGTTGAGTTTGTGTTTATTGTAATGTTTTTTTACTTGTGTATGTTTTAGAGGTTAGTTGAAGAGATTACGAGTTTGAGATAATATTTTTTTTTGAAGTTGGGAAATCATGAGTTAAATCTCTTCATTTTCTTTTTGGGGTTTGCTTCATAATTAAAGTGGGTGGCTTACATTGTTTACCACCATGATGGATCATTAGGAAGTATTTAAATTGTTTTCCATGTGGTTTTTCTTGGTAATGTGTGTGTGAATTTTATCAATGGTTAAATGTGATAATTATTGGAATCCTCTAGGAGGTATTCATTAGGCAATGAGAGATGTTTACAGGTACATTAAGGGCATGGTTTGGAAAATCCAAAATAGATACAAAGTGTGGGGAATTTGTTTTTCCCTTAACTTGACATTGGTTCCTATTTCATATATAGTTTTCATTCTTGTACTTATTTTCCATATGGACCAAGAACATCTTATGCATTCATGATAGGATATCTTATAAAAATAGAAACTACTGGTGATTACATAATATCAATATACTTCCTAGAGTCATTAATGTCTCGGTATTTTATGACCAATATTATTATATTATTTTCTTTCAAGTCACACGTCACCAGGTGAGTTCACATACCATGAGCATAGATCTATCTCTATATCTACCAAGCTTGGAGAGGGATCAAATATCTATGAGGTGCAAACCACTTTTAGATTCAAAAGATATTTGATCCCTCTAAGTGCTAGGTAGATCTCGATTTAAGATGGATCTATGCTAGTTGTTAATAAAATAATATTCTTAACAATGATGTCAATATTACTATTAGACTTTACTCGAAATTATTATAGAATGATTAATATTAATAATTAATATAAAAGAAATTAGAATAATAATATTAAATGGTGATGTTATAATGTCATGTCCTATAAACATTTTGTAAACATTTTGACTTATTCAAATTAATAAAAATAAAATAAAAATAAAACAAAAACAAATAAAAATATTAATTTAATGTAATGTAAACATTTTAACTTACTTTTTTATTAATTTTTGTTGAGTAGTTAAGATAAAATTTACTTGGTCAAGTTACTCGTGGAAACCACCAGGTTTATGAGAAACCATGGTATTACACATTGTATTCATGTGGAATATAGTTTATTTTAAGGGGGAAATTAAACCAACATAGATATGTCTTCACTCCGGATCTACCAAGCGCCATTGAGAGGGATCAAATCTCTTAAGATGGAAATATCTTGAGATGCAAAGATATTTGATCCTTCTCTGCCCTTGGTAGATCCAAAGTTAAGATGTAACACACCAGGCTCTAGGAAAGATTTACTGTGGTTATTAAACTTAGTTTTATGATTTACTACATTTATTTTACATTGTGACATTGATTGAGGATGGAAAGCTAGATAACAAGCTATTACCTAATTATGATTAATTAGGAATTTAGACATGTTAATAAAATATAACTGTTTGCCTTAACTAAAAGGAATAGTTACACCCCTGCCATGAAAAGGGAAATATAGAGGGGAAGAGAGAGGGGGAGAACTATCCTAGAACTAGGAGAGAGAGACTAGTGGGAAGTTCGTCACTTATAGTCAACTGAGTGCAGGACTTGAGGTTGGACTGTGGAGTCCTGTGGCCAAGGCACCGAATGTAACTGGATATAATCCAGGTGTGAAATAAAGAAAGTTCTCAGGGGGAGAGCCTGTACATAATCGCTAGGTTTGAGGTTGGCAGGAGAGACTTTCCAGACGAAGTTGGGTTGAGACATTTACAAGTTTAGAATAGATAAGTATTCTAGGCTGTAACTAAAGGATGGTATTACTTTACAAGAAGTTATTTGTTTCTAGGAATAGGATTAAACAATAAAATTCAAAGATAAATATTCATTAGCAAAATAGTAATATTTAGTGATAAATATGCATTAGCAAAACAATAACATTTAGTGGTAAATATGCATTAGTAAAATAATAATATCGAGTGAGACGTATTCATTAGCATTCAGTAATGTTGCATAATCAGCAATCATGAAATCTTCCTTACTTAACATTTCTTTTCATAGAATGTCATATATATGTGTGGCAAAGTATAAATAATAAATAGACAATGAATCCCTTCTTTTACTAAACTCTGGACCAAGCAAAACACACACACACACAGACTGTCATACATAAATACTAATGAAATTCAGAACCATGTTGGAACCTCTCTGTTTCCATGTCAGCTTATCTATTCTCTACAAGCTAGAGACAAGCGAAAGAGGTCGTTTGGAAGAGATAAACCAAGTCCTTAGATTCCAACAGAAAGTATAATGAAACCCGAATGTGAATTCTTGTTTTGACGAAGGGCAAGTACTAATTCGTGGGATTACTATAATAGTAAAAATCGCACCATTGCAAGGAAATAGTAGAATGACTCTCAAAGAGAGTAACCCTTTAGTAGAGGTGTGACAAAAAATTGAAGTAGTTAAAGAATTTCAAGCTAAATACATATTTCATAACCACATTACGAAATCATACACAATTATTCAAACAAACAGATATCGGAAATAAACCCTTTAACAATATATGAGATTGTGCAATAAATTATAAATGTCATAGAAATAAACCCATTAATGTAATTTATTAGGCTTCAGAATTTAAGTAGCAGAGTTTTTTCTCAAAAGACCAAGTTAAGGCTGAGATATTATTTCCAATCTCTCCAAGAGAGTTACAAACTTAAAAATGAGTAATTACATATAAAACAAGCATTTACAAACCAACGGCCTAGAAAAACTTAAAATGTAGTTCACTACTAAATTCTGGAGTGAGACATCTCTAAAAACCATCCTTCTCATATTCACGCGCACTGTAATTTCGAGCTAGATATTTGAACAGAACAAACGAGTAACATAAACTGCAATGGGTTAACCATGAGAAGCCAGGATGATGAGGTTCCAACCTATATTAGTTTGTAGAGTTGTGAGAATGCATAACTGCCGAAAACCCAAAAGATTAACAACAAAGGCATCTTGATTGAATAGCAGCATACCTACAAAAACCCGTTGGTAAACATTATTAAACGGATGGGAAGATCTGCATCATATCTACAACACAACCATGAATTTTTGGGCAAAGCCAGCCCTTACCTAAGTTCGGTAGACCACAACTGGGGGCTGTCCAGCTGTATTTCATAAATCCCCACTAGGGTTAAAAAAATGTGTGGAAAAATAGAAATAGAAACAACTCTAAGAGCTTTTCACCGATAAGAACTTACCCTTTTCATGCCAATGAGGGAGATCACCTCTCCTTGCAACATCTGAAAAGTTGAATGCAAAACCTAGACACCAAGGGGATGTATTAACTGTATGCGTCAGTATAAAATCCAAATAAATATAAAGTATGACCCGAAGTAAAGAACTGACACTGCAGAAAGTAAGGGTTTGGGATTACCTCCTCGTAGAGGACGAACAGATGGAGCCATGGAGCATGGAGGCCGAGAAAAAGAACCAGCAGAGAAACCGGAAGTGAAATGTTGCAGATCAGTCAAAACCCTCAAGGATGGTATTACTTTACAAGAAGTTATTTGATTCTAGGAATAGGATTAAACAATAAAATTCAACGATAAATATGCATTAGCAAAATAGTAATATTTATTGATAAATAGGCATTAGAAAAACAATAACAATCAGTGGTAAATATGCATTAGTAAAATAATAATATCGAATGAGACATATTCATTAGCATTCAGTAATGTTGCATGATCAACAATCATGAAATCTTCCTTACTTAGCATTTCTTTTCATAGAATGTCATATATATGTGTGGCAAAGTATAAATAATAAACAGACAATGAATCCCTTCTTTTACTAAACTCTGGACCAAGCAAAACTCACACACACACACACAGACTGTCATACATAAATACTAATGAAATTCAGAACCATGTTGGAACCTCTCTGTTTCCATGTCGGCTTATCTATTCTCTACAAGCTAGAGACAAGCGAAAGAGGTCGTTTGGAAGAGATAAACCAAGTCCTTAGATTCCAACAGAAAGTATAATGAAACCCGAATGTGAATTCTTGTTTTGACGAAGGGCAAGTACTAATTCGTGGGATTACTATAATAGTAAAAATCGCACCATTGCAAGGAAATAGTAGAATGACTCTCAAAGAGAGTAACCCTTTAGTAGAGGTGTGACAAAAAATTGAAGTAGTTAAAGAATTTGAAGCTAAATACATATTTCATAACCACATTACGAAATCATACACAATTATTCCAACAAACAGATATCGGAAACAAACCCTTTAACAATATATGAGATTGTGCAATAAATTATAAATGTCATAGAAATAAACCCATTAATGTAATTTATTAGGCTTCAGAATTTAAGTAGCAGAGTTTTTTTTTCTCAAAAGACCAAGTTAAGGCTGAGATATTATTCTATATCTCTCCAAGAGAGTTACAAACTTAAAAATGAGTAATTACATTTAAAACAAGCATTTACAAACCAACGGCCTAGAAAAACTTAAAATGTAGTTCACTACTAAATTCTGGAGTGAGACATCTCTAAAAACCATCCTACTCATATTCACGCGCACTGTAATTTCGAGCTAGATATTTGACCAGAACAAACGAGTAACATAAACCGCAATGGGTTAACCATGAGAAGCCAGGATGATGAGGTTCCAACCTATATTAGTTTGTAGAGTTGTGAGAATGCATAACCGCCGAAAACCCAAAAGATTAACAACAAAGGCATCTTGATTGAATAGCAACATACCTACAAAAACCCATTGGTAAACATTATTAAACGGATGGGAAGATCTGCATCATATCTACAACACAACCATGAATTTTTGGGCAAAGCCAGCCCTTACCTAAGTTCGGCAGACCACAACTGGGGGTTGTCCAGCTGTATTTCATAAATCCCCACTAGGGTTAAAAGAATGTGTGGAAAAATAGAAATAGAAACAACTCTAAGAGCTTTTCACCGATAAGAACTTACCCTTTTCATGCCAATGAGGGATATCACCTCTCCTTGCAACATCTGAAAAGTTGGATGCAAAACCTAGACACCAAGGGGATGTATTAACTGTATGCGTCAGTATAAATCCCAAATAAATATAAAGTATGACTCGAAGTAAAGAACTGACACTGCAGAAAGTAAGGGTTTGGGATTACCTCCTCGTAGAGGACGAACAAATGGAGCCATGGAGCATGGAGGCCGAGAAAAAGAACCAGCAGAGAAACCGGAAGTGAAATGTTGCAGATCAGTCAAAACCCTCAAGGATGGTATTACTTTACAAGAAGTTATTTGTTTCTAGGAATAGGATTAAACAATAAAATTCAACGATAAATATGCATTAGCAAAATAGTAATATTTAGTGATAAATAGGCATTAGCAAAACAATAACAATCAGTGGTAAATATGCATTAGTAAAATAATAATATCAAGTGAGACATATTCATTAGCATTCAGTAATGTTGCATGATCAACAATCATGAAATCTTCCTTACTTAGCATTTCTTTTCATAGAATGTCATATATATGTGTGGCAAAGTATAAATAATAAACAGACAATGAATCCCTTCTTTTACTAAACTCTGGACCAAGCAAAACACACACACACACACACACTGTCATACATAAATACTAATGAAATTCAGAACCATGTTGGAACCTCTCTGTTTCCATGTCGGCTTATCTATTCTCTACAAGCTAGAGACAAGCGAAAGAGGTCGTTTGGAAGAGATAAACCAAGTCCTTAGATTCCAAGAAAAAGTATAATGAAACCCGAATGTGAATTCTTGTTTTGACGAAGGGAAAGTACTAATTCGTGGGATTACTATAATAGTAAAAATCGCACCATTGCAAGGAAATAGTAGAATGACTCTCAAAGAGAGTAACCCTTTAGTAGAGGTGTGACAAAAAATTGAAGTAGTTAAAGAATTTCAAGCTAAATACATATTTCATAACCACATTACGAAATCATACACAATTATTCCAACAAACAGATATCGGAAACAAACCCTTTAACAATATATGAGATTGTGCAATAAATTATAAATGTCATAGAAATAAACCCATTAATGTAATTTATTAGGCTTCAGAATTTAAGTAGCAGAGTTTTTTTTCTCAAAAGACCAAGTTAAGGCTGAGATATTATTCTATATCTCTCCAAGAGAGTTACAAACTTAAAAATGAGTAATTACATTTAAAACAAGCATTTACAAACCAACGGCCTAGAAAAACTTAAAATGTAGTTCACTACTAAATTCTGGAGTGAGACATCTCTAAAAACCATCCTACTCATATTCACGCGCACTGTAATTTCGAGCTAGATATTTGACCAGAACAAACGAGTAACATAAACCGCAATGGGTTAACCATGAGAAGCCAGGATGATGAGGTTCCAACCTATATTAGTTTGTAGAGTTGTGAGAATGCATAACCGCCGAAAACCCAAAAGATTAACAACAAAGGCATCTTGATTGAATAGTAGCATACCTACAAAAACCCATTGGTAAACATTATTAAACGGATGGGAAGATCTGCATCATATCTACAACACAACCATGAATTTTTGGGCAAATCCAGCCCTTACTTAAGTTCGACAGACCACAACTGGGGGATGTCCAGCTGTATTTCATAAATCCCCACTAGGGTTAAAAGAATGTGTGGAAAAATAGAAATAGAAACAACTCTAAGAGCTTTTCACCGATAAGAACTTACCCTTTTCATGCCAATGAGGGAGATCACCTCTCCTTGCAACATCTGAAAAGTTGAATGCAAAACCTAGACACCAAGGGAATGTATTAACTGTATGCGTCAGTATAAATCCCAAATAAATATAAAGTATGACCCGAAGCAAAGAACTGACACTGCAGAAAGTAAGGGTTTGGGATTACCTCCTCGCAGAGGACGAGCAGATGGAGCCATGGAGCATGGAGGCCGAGAAAAAGAACCAGCAGAGAAACCGGAAGTGAAATGTTGCAGATCAGTCAAAACCCTCAACCCAAGATTGCAAATGAGCTGTGTTTCAGCAGGAAGCTGGGTGTTGGGCAGTTGGATGAGCTTAGAGCCCTCCTCAACATCGAATAGCCCAGAACAGTTCAATGGCCGAGATCCATACCACCTGGCGCAGCTAGAGTAGACTGATTGGCTTCTGCCAACAACATAGTCACCTAACATTAAGCCGTGTGGAGTCATGTATAACGAGCATTGATTTCCAAGTTGGGTAATACTCTGTTTGCCTTGTGGAAGGCCATATGAGCCCTCACGATATGGTAGAGCCAATTGTGGGTAGTAATGTCGAATTAAATTAACAAGACATGTCTTGGAATCTCGCCTGCTTCCGTGGCATATATATATATATATATATATATATATATATATATTATATATATATTAATATATATATATTACTATGGTATTGAATCAAGTAAAATAACTGTGTAAAATAATTTTTTTATTTTATTTTTTGTGTATTATAGCTAGTTTGATGTTACAAATGATATCGGAGCCTCAGGTTCGTACACTCACACTCTTGTGGAAATTATATACATTTAAACAATGAATGTGGTCTTTGTAATTTAACTAAATGAATCTGTATGTGAACACAGAGATCGCCTCCACACAAAAAGGGGAAAAATGAAGAGGAGCCCTAGACCACCCAATTCGCTAGGAAAAGAATATGTGAATGCTAATGCTAATATTTGGATTCAGCTGGGCGAAGAGTCTCGTTAACCTAATGTAGTCTTACTTGAAACTGTGCAATAACTTCCTACATAGATGACCAATTTAAGAACAAACAATGAAAGACTCCATCTAGAATAGGAGAAAATCCTAAGAAGTCTGTCCAATTGAGAAAACCAACGACACCCACACCCCAGTGTTGAAGATAGGGAGAAGACCCCAATAGCTCAACATGGAGAGGAAAATGTGGAGTCAATTGAAAAACATGGGGAAGATGAAGAAGGGCGCTCGAACAATGTCTCCAACCAGCGCAAGACAAAAAGACAGAAATCTGAATTGCAAGGAGAATTTAAGAAGATTAAACCATCACCTTTTGAAGGACAATCTAAGGAGGCAGTGGAAGCTTGGTTCATTGATATGAGCAAATATTTTCAGATTTACAAATACACAAATAAATTGAAAGCTCGATAGGCAATTTATCGGCTAAGAGGTAAGGCTACTCTTTGTTGGGAAGAAATTAAATCAGTAAAAAAAATTGACGCAGAACAGGTTACGTGGAATGAATTCCAAAACCATTTTAAAGACAAGTATTTAAGTGAACATTACTATGACAAAAAAGCTAAGGATTTCCACGAGTTAAGATTGGAACCTTAACTATGGATGAATATGTGGCCTGGTTTACTCCCCTATTGCGTTATGTGCCTTATATGCAAGAATAAAATGCTAAGATTCAATGTTGTATCAATAACTTACCCAATTTTGTGAAGGAGAAGCTTGAATTTGACTACACCAAAACGATGGACGATGCAGTGCAGAAAACCCACATTTGTTATCAGTAGATGAAATAGAAAAAAGAAGGAGCTAAAGGAGGGTTGAACAAGAAAGGAAGAATTTTGATTTCAAACAAACATCCAAAACTTTCTAATAGCCAAAATCTATAGCAAAAGCCTTTCAGTAAATTCCCAGCAAGAAATCAACCCAAGACTACTTATTGAGAACATAGATAGTCAGAAGGGACTAATAAATTTACTAATGATCAATAGTCAAAACCGCCTCTGCAATGTTAGGGATGCAAAGAGCCACACTACCAAAAGATCTGCTTGTACAAGGCAAGAATGAAATAGCTGGAAAACATGGAGGAAGCATCCACGGTCGGAGAAGTGGTGAGGAGCATGCCCAGAATTAATGCTCCCATGGATGATCACTAAGAAGAATATCAACCCACCATGATTGAACGTGAAGGTATGATCGCTAAGCAACCTATTTCAATTTTGTTTGATCCCGATGCTAGCTTAAGTTATGTTAGTCCTAAAGTGGTAGAAAAGTGTCAACTGCAGAGCTGTAAATTCCCAAAACCATGGCTAGTTTAGTTAGCCACTGGGGCAAGAAGAAAGGTAGTTGCCAAAACAGAACAATGTCCCATAGTAATCTCGGGACTGCCCATTCACGTGAACCTTAACATTCTTCCATTAGCTTCATACGATATTTTAATCGGAATGGATTGGTTGGAGAAATGTTGGTCCTTGGTTGATTGCAAACAAAAAACTATCAATTTTTATTAGAATTAGGACAAAGAAAGGAACTTCAAGGAATCAAGACCAATACAAAGTTGTGCCCTATCACTGCTAGTTAGTTAGGAAAATGTATTAGAAAGTGTTGTCAAATATATGTTGTTCAAGTGTGATTTACCAACACCAAGAATAAAATGACCTCCTTGGATAATATTTTTATCATTCAGGAATTTGTTGATGTATTTCCTGAATCCATCCCTCGATTACCACCCAAGTAGGATATTCACTTCACCATTGAATTGATTCTAGGTGTAGCCCTGGTATCCAAGGCCCCTTACCACATGAGCATACCTAAGTTGATAGAACTCAAGATGCAGCTTCAAGAGCTTTTGGATAAAAAGTACATTTGCCCCAGTGTGTCCCCTTGGGGAGCCTCCGCACTATTTGTACGGAAGAGGGATGGAACATTGAGGTTGTGTATCGATCATTGTCAGTTAAATAAGATGACCATCAAAAATAAGTATCCCTTGCCACATATTGATGATTTATTTGATCAAGTGCAGGAGCCAAAGTATTTTCAAAAATCAATTTAAGATCTAGTTATCATCAAATAAGGATAAAGGGGGAAGACATTTACAAAACTGCATTTTGAACCTATTATGGTCATTATGAATTCATAATGTTTCCATTTGGCCTGACAAATTCCCTAGCTACCTTTATGAGTGCGATGAATGATATTTTCTAGCCCTATCTTGATAAGTTTGTACTAATTTTTATTGATGATATTTTGATATACTAAAAAAATCAAGAAGAGCACCCAAAACATTTGAGAATTGTGCTGCAGACTTTACGGGAGAACCAATTATATGCCAAATTTAGCAAGTGCAACTTTTTCAAAGATCGGATCCAATACTTGGGTCACGTTATATCAACAAAAGGAATAGTGCTGGACCTAGAAAAGATCAAAACCATTATGGAATGGACCACCCTAAAGAATGTCGTTGATATCATATCATTCCCGGGTTTGGTTGGGTACTACCATTAGTTCATTAAAGGATTTTCCAAAGTTTCCTTTCCTATGACCTCCTCACAAAAAAGGGGCACATCTTTCAATGGACAACGGAGTGTCAACAAAGTTTTGAAAAATTAAAACACCTACTTACCACTACACCCATGTTAAAGGTAGCAGATCTGGAAAAGTCTTTTCTGGTTTTCATTGATGGAAGTAAAGAGGGTGTTCATGGAGTGATGACACAAGAAGGAAAATTATTGCTTATGAATCACATAAATTGAAAGAATATGAACAACAATATTCTACTTATGACCTTGAATTATCATCAGTAGTGCATGCACTTAAAATGTGGCAACATTATGTGTTGGGGAAGAAATTTTTGTTGCTAACAAATCACAAAAACCTTACTAACTTCTTCAAACAGTCTAGCTTAACTGCTTGACAAGCTAGGTAGACACATTCTTAAGTCAATTCAATTTTGAGATGAAGCGCCTTGAGGGGAAAGAAAATAGAGTGGTTAACGCATTGAGCAGGAAGGTACATTGTATTTATGAAGTTCAGATCAGCCAAGCACACTCCAACATTCCAGAAATTATAAAGGAGGCATCAGTCAAAGATACATAATACATTTTTCTTTGGCAGTAAACAAAGGAAGCTATGTTAAAAGAGGAAAAATCAAATTTCGAAATAGATATTGATAACCTCCTTACCTTTAAAAAACAAAATTTATATTCCTAACCAAAACTCCGTTGAAGAACTAATAATGGATGAGTTTGATAGGAAACCATGTGCAGGCCATCAACGTTACCAGAAACTTTTAACAACCATCAAGAAAGGGTATTTTTGGCCTGGATTAAGGAAGGATGTTACTAAATACTTGTCCAAATGTTTGGAGTGTCATTTGGTTAAGGCGAAACATCATCATCTCGCTCGTTTGTTACAACCACTACATCATCATATCATTGGACTTCATCATTGGTCTGCCCCGCACCAGGAAGCAACAAGACTTGATCATGGTTGTAGTAGAAAATTGACTAAAACCACACACTTCATACCTGTGAAGTCCACTTACAAAATGGTGGAAATTGCAGACATATTTATGAAGGAAATTTTTCACCTCCATGGAATACCCGAGATGGTATTTTCAGATTGGGATGTGAAATTTACATCCACATTCTGGAAAACCCTCTTTTAAGGATTGGGCACCTAAATCCAATTTTGTACAACTTACCATCCCCGAACAGATGGACAAACTGAATGGGTGAATCGAGTGCTGCAAGTATTGTTACACATGTTTGTTCAATGCAACAACCACATAAGTGGGATGATTACCTCCACCTCATGGAATTTGTATACAACAACGGACATCATGAATCACTAGGTATGAGCCCCTTTGAGGTGTTATATGGAAGAAAGTGGAGAGAGCTCGTGGACTGGACTAATCCTATTAATAAGTTGACTCTAGGTGCTGACATACTAGAAGAGATGGAGGAAGCTGTGAAGAAGGTTCAACAAAATCTAAGGGCTGCCCAAGATAGGCAGAAAAATGTATGCAGATAAAAATAGCACATATAGAATTTCAACCGAACAATCATGTATATCTAAGAGTAAAGACCCAAAAAAGTTCCTTACAATGGAGTGGTTGTGCTAAGTTAGAACCCCGGTAATGTGGACCTTTTCATGTCTTAGAACGAATTGGGCCCGTAGCCTATAAGCTTGCATTACCAAGACACATTTGCATCCACAACGTTTTTCATGTTTCATTGTTAAAAAAGTATGTGTACAACCCACAACATATAATAAATTGGGAAAATATTCAGGAAATAAGCTAAGAGAATATATGTTGTTTGTTTTCTTATTTGTTTGAGAGAGTTATGACTGTGAATTATGTATTTTCAAGTCAAATTTGAAGGAGAGTTTCTAGCAGAACCTCTTCGTATTCTCGACCAGAGAGAAACCACCTTGCGGAAGAGAGTCATCACCCAAGTTAAAGTGTAATGGAAGCATTTTCGCCGTAATGAGCCCCCCTGCGAAGAAGAGGGATTTATGCGGGAAGCTTATCCGGTGTTGTTTTATTGAATTAAAAAGAACACCAGGGACGACGTTCATCACATGGGGGGGAGATATAACACTCCAGGCTCCATGAAATATTTAGTATGGTTACTAAACTTAGTTTTATTATTTACTAAATCATTTTACATTGAGACATTGACTAAGGCTGGAAAGCTAGATAACAAGTTATTACCTAAATATGATTAATTAGGAATTTAGACATGTTAATAAAATATAACTATTTTACTTAATTAAAAGAAATAGTTAACAAAGAAACAGTTGCACCCCTACCCGAAAAGGGAAATATAGAGGGGAAGAGAGAGGGGGGGAGAACTATCCTAGAACTGGGAGAGAGAGACCGGTGGGAAGTTCCTTATTTACAGTCAACTGAGTGCAGGACTTGAGGCTAGATCGTGAAGTCCTGAGGCCTAAGGCACCAAATGGAACTGGAAACAGTCCAAGTGTGAAACAGAGAAAGTGATCAGGGGGAGAGCCTGGACATAATCACGAGGCTCGAGGCTGGGAGGAGAGAGTTCCCAAACAAAGTTGGGTTAATAAATTTACAAGTTTAGGACAAATAAATATTCTAGTTTGTAACTAAATCATGGTATTACTTTACAAGAAGTTATTTGTTTCCAGGAATAGGATTAAACAATAATATTCAGTGATAAATATGAGTTAGCAAAACATTAATATTCAGTGATAAATATGCATTAGGAAAATAGTAACAATCAGTGATAAATATACATTAGTAAAACATAATATCCAGTGAGAAATATGCATTAGCATTCAGTAATGTTGCATAATGAGTGATCATGAAGTCTTCCTTACTTAACATTTATTTTCATAGAATGTTATATATATGTGCATCAAAGTATAAATAATAACCACACAATGAATCTCTTCTTTTACTAAACTCTGAACCAAGAATATCTATAATATATATATATATATGTATTTATTGTCGTATTATTATTATTATGTAGATTTATGTATTATGTATGAGTATGTATTATGTAGTATGTACGTACATCTATATCTATATCTCCTCTCTTCTCTCCTCTCTCTCTCATATATATATATATATATATATAATATATATATATATAATATTATATATATAAAATACTCTGTCATACATAAACACTAACAAAATTTAGAACAATGTTGGAACCCCTTTGTTTCCATGTTGGCTTATCTACCCTCTACGAGCTAGAGACGGGCGAAAGAGGCTGTTTGGCAAAGATAAACCAAATCCTTAGATTTCAACAGAAAGTATAATGAAACCCTAAGGTAAATTCTTGTTTTGACCGAGGGCAAGTACCAATTCATGGGATTACTGTAATAGTAAAAGTCGCACCATTGCAAGGAAAGAGTAGAATGACTCTCAAAGGGAATAACCCTTTAGCAGAGATGTGACAGTAAATCGAAGTAGTTAAATAATTTCAAGCTAAATACATATTTCATAACTACATTACGAAATCACACACAATTATTCCAACAAACAAATATCAGAAACAGACCCTTTAACAATATATGCGACCATGCAAGAAATTATAAATGTAACAAAAATAAAGCCATTTATATAATTTAATAAGCTTCAGAATTGAAGTAGAAGAGTTTTCTTCTCAAAAGACCAAGTTAAGGCCGAGATATTCTTCTCTATCTCTCCAAGAGAGTTATAGACTTAAAAAGGAGTAATTACATTTAAAATCAGCATTTACAAACCAATGTCCTAGAAAAACTTAAAATGCAGTTCACTACTAAATTTTGGAGTGAGACATCTCTAAAAGTTGTCCTTCTCATATTCATGTGCATTGTAGTTTTAAGCTAGACATTTCACCAAAAAAAAATGAGTAACAAAAACTTCAATGGGTTAACCATGAGAAGACAGGATGATGAGGTTCCAACCTATATTAGTTTGTAGAGTTATGAGAATTCATAATTGCCAAAAACCCGAAAGATTAACCATAAAAGCATCCTAATTGAATAGCAATGTACCTGCAAAAACCCATTGGTAAACATTATTAAATGGATGGGAAGATATGTATCATATCTACAACACAAACATGAATTCGTGGGCAAAGCCAACCCTTACCTGAGTTCGACAGACTGCAACCGGAGGTCGTCTGGCTATATTTTATAAATCCCCACCAGGGTCAGAAGAATGTGTGGAAAAATAGAAATATAAACAATTGTAAGAGCTTTTCACCTATAAGAACTTACCCTTTTCATGCCAAAGAGGGACATCACCTCTCTAATAATTTCCTCAATATCCAATTCTAATAATTTCCTCATTATTATTTATAACATTCATTTATATATAAGCAAATTTTATTTAGAAAAATGGTCAATTACTTTTAATAAATTAAAAAAATTAGTTGCGTGCCATGTGGGTCCCCACTCACCAATTTCCTAGGGATTTGAGAGCTTTACAATTCTAATAAGTTCCTCCATGTTGAGATTATTCCATTTCTAATAAGTTCCTCATTATTGTTTATAACATTAATCTATATATAATAAAATTTTATTTAGCAAAATGGTCCATTACTTTTAATAAATTTTAAAAATTATACTCGTGCCACGTGGCTCCCACCCACCAATTTCCTAGGGATTTGAGATTATTACAATTCAAATAAGTTCCCCCATGATAAGTTCATGATTAATGTTTATGACATTCATTATATATAAGAAAATATATAACAAGGTATTTTCCTATGTCTTCATTATGGTGCAAATAAATTCCATCAATTTTGGTGTTAAGATGTCCCTCAACGTGTTCGAAGATCATATTGTCTACTGCAATCTTTTGCTCATCCTAGAAGAATGTGGGCTACAAGTTGTGAATGATATGCCTTATTTGATTAATAACAAAGTTTTCTATACTATATATAACAAGCTATGTTGCTATAAATATGGCGACAACTTACTTCCTTATCTTCTTTACTAGTATCTAAACATACATATTTGTACACTGCCATAGATGTCTGATAATGGAAACTTTAAGATGGACAAACTCTATGATAATTTTGAGCTTTTGATATTGGATCACGTGGGTGACTTATGATACCTTGACTCTCAATATGAATATGTGTGGACGAACAAGTGGGGAGTACAAGGTTTAACCAGTTTATGCCACGAATATCCACGAGATCAATTATGTGTCCACTATAAATTGCGTAACTGAGTGTGGATTAGATGTTAATGATTTGAAGGAGTGTTCTATGGAATATTACTTTACTTTCCAAATACAAACGCATAAATGTGGCTCAGTTATGACTTTTATCTATCCTAGGTTTTCAATGTCGGATTAGTGTAGAGTTAGGTAAAGTAGCATGAATGAATTTGTGCTCTAAAATTAATTAGCAAACATTCAATAACAAATTTTCAAATTGCAAGCTCGTCTTATTAGATTTTTCTTTAAAGATCGATATTGATCTATTTTGATCACAAATCTAACAAGTGCTTAGAGTGGTATATTTTCTTTTTGTCTTTTTTTGTTTAAAGCAAAATTTGATAAAAATGTTTGCATCTCAAAGATAAATTTGATAAAAAAATATACACCAAATATAAAATAATAACATTACTTGAAATGCTTAAAAATGTTTTAACCATGAAAATTTATTCCTGTCCATTGTACATATTAGTTGACATTGAAATATTTTACTTAATATGACATTGAAATATTTAACTTATGAAGTACATTGTTTATATTAATAAGTTCAATGATAAATTCCTCCATGATTAATAAATTATGAAATTTAGAAATTACGGTTGACATTTTGAAATGTATTTTTATTTTTAAAATTTAACATGCAATATTTTGTAAATTGATTAAATGTAAAATAAATGAAGTAAAATATAAATTTCATTTTTTTTTTTAAATTAATTATCATTTTTTGAAATACATCATACATTAAGAATTGTAAAATTTATAGATTTAAAATTCCTTCAATAATGTTTCACATGATATATTTTTTAAAATTTAATATATTCAATGAGATTATAGTAAATGTAATCCATTAATTTACAACTGCTTATTTCATTTAAATTCTATTTTGTATGAACTTATTTTTGAAAAAATATTGATCTATTATTAATTTGTTTTTAAGATTTTGCATTATTAATAATTTTTTTCATTAAAAAAGTCTATAAAATAATAATTTATAGGATTTATTAATCTAGGTCTTCATATTCCTAGGGTATAATGTTATTCATAGGGTTTATAATATTAATCTTTAGGGTTAACATAAATCCATTGGGTTTATAATAATGGTCAACCATAGTCCAACACCACATTGCGATAAATATTTTGTCAATATGAAAATCAACCAATGTCACACTGTGATAAATATTGTCGCAATGTGAAAATGAGCAATGGTCAACCATGTTCCAATGTTGCATTGTGACAAATCTTGTATCAACCATGGTCAAACATGGTCAACCATGGTCAATAACCATGGTCAACCATGGTCACATTGTGACAAAGACTGTCTCTTGGTCCAATGTTACATTGTCACAACCATGGTCATCCATGGTCAATAATGGTCCAACATCCCATTGTGAGACAAATTGTCTCAATATTGAGATCAACCATGGTCAAGAATGATCAACGATTGTCCAATGTCGCATTGCAACAAATGTTGTCTCAACATGAAAACCAATTATGGTCAACCATATTTCAATGTCGCATTGTAACAAATATTTATCTCAGGTTTTATATTCCTTCGGTTTATAATACCTATCCCTTAGGTTTAATATTATTCCATTAGTTTTATAATCCCTTGGGTTTATTATTCCCTTGAGTTTATAATATTTATCATAGGGTTTATATACATTGTGTTTAATATTATTTCGTTGGGTTTATATTCTCATTCTATTGGGTTTTTAATCCATTGGTTTTATTATTCCCTTGGGTTTATAATATCAATCCATTTAGGGTTTATATACCTTGCATTTATAATATTAATCCCTTGGTTTTAATATTATTTCCTTGGGTTTATAATACCTTTGGGTTCAAACATGGTCAACCATGGTCACATTATGACAAAGACTATATCTCGGTCCACCATCACATTGTGACAACCATGGTCAACCATGGTCCATCATTGCATTGTGACAAAAATTGTCTCACTATGCAGATCAACAATGGTCAACGATGGTTAGCTATTTTCCAACATTGCATTGTGACAAATGTTGTCTTAATATGAAAATGAATCATGGATAACCATATTCCAACATTGCATTATGACACATATTTATCTTAGGGCTTAGAATATTTATCTTAGGGTTTGTATTCCTCGGGTTTATAATATTTATCTCTTGGGTTTAATATTATTCCCTTCGGTTTATAATATTAATCCCTTGGGTTTAATATTATTCCATTGTGTTTATATTATCAATCCATTGGGATTTTCATCCCTTAGGTTTTTTGTATTAATCCCTTGGGTTAATAATATCCATCCCTTTAGGGTTTTTATACCTTGGATTTATAAAAATAATCCCTTGGGTTTAAAATACCTTTGGATTTTAAAATTAATCCCTTGGGTTTATTATTCCTTCGGTTTATAATATCAACTACTTGGGTTTATTTGATTCATATTCCTAGGGTATAACATTATTCATCGGGTTTATGATATCAATCCTAAGGTTTAATATAAATCCCTTCAGTTTAATATCATGGTCATCCATGGTCCAATGTCACAGTGTGCCAAATATTGTCTAAATATGAAAATCAAGCATGATCAACGATGGTCAACCATGGTCCAACGTCAAATTGTTACAAACCACATCTCACCATGAAAATAAATGATGGTAATTCATGGTCAAACATGCTTATTTTAGGATTTATTTGTCTCAATATGAAAATCAATGATGGTCAACCATATTCCAACGTCGTATTGTGACAAATATTTATGTTAGGGTTTATAATATTTATGTTAGGGTTTATATTCATTGGGTTTTAATATTTATCCCTTGAGTTTAATATTATTCCCTTGTGTTTATAATCCCTTGGGTTTATTATTCCCTTGAGTTTATAATATTTATGTTAGGGTTTATGTACCTTGTGTTTGTAATGTTAATCCCTTGGGTTTGATATTATTCCCTTGTGTTTATATTATCAATCCATTGGGGTTTTTATCCTTTGAGGTTTTTGTATTAATCCCTTGTGTTTATATTATCAATTCGTTGGGCTTTAAATCCCTTGGCCTTTTAGTATTAATCCCTTGGGTTCATAAGATCAATCTGTTCAGGTTTTATATACCTTCCATTTATAATATTAATCCCTTGGGTCTAATATTATTCCCTTGGGTTTATAATTAGTTTGGATTCAATCATGGACAACCATGGTCAACCATGGTCAAAAACCATGGTCACATTGTGACAAAGACTATCTCTTGGCCCAACGTCACATTGTCACAACAATGGTCATCCATAGTCAACCATCGTCCGACGTCACATTATGACAAATATTTATCTTAGGGTTTATATTCCTTGGGTTTATAATATTTTTCCCTTGGGTTTAATATTATTCCCTTGGCTTTATAATATTTATCTTAAGGTTTATATACCTTGGGTTTACAATATTAATCCCTTGAGTCTAATATTATTCCCTTGAGTTTATATTATCAATCCGTTGGGTTTTTAATCCCTTAGGTTTTTAATATTAATCCTTTGGGTTTATAATATCAATCCCTTTAGGGTTTATATACCTTTGGGTTTTAGAATTAATCCCTTATGTCTATTATTCCCTTCAATTTATAATGTAAATCCCTTGAGTTTATTTGGTTCATATTCCTTGGGTGTATAATATTGTTCAGAGGGTTTATAATATTAATAATAGGGTTTGATATAAATCACTTAGGTTTACAATCATGGTCATCCATGGTCAATGATGTTCCAATGTCACAATGTGCCAAAGGCTGTCTCAATCTGAAAACCAAACATGGTCAACCATGGCCCAACATCACGTTGTGATGGTAAATTGTGGTCAAGCATGTTTATTTTAGGATTTATAATATTTATCTTAGTGTTTTTATACCTTCGGTTTATAATATCTATCCCATGGGTTTAATATTATTCCTCTGACATTTACGTCTATATTAAGGGTTAAATAAATATATAATTTATAGATTTCACCACATTTTTCTTTTCAATGTTATGAAAAAATGAAAGACAATGCGAGAAGTGATTGGTTGGAAAGCGTGAATGGTTGTGATAATTATCTTGTTGATTTGAATTGATGCAACTTTTGTCATTAGTCTCAGTGTGTTTGGAAGAGGCTAGCGTTTGATAACTATGTTTTGGTGGAGTGATTGAAGTTGAATTTCCTATCAACCACATTTAAATTGTTTTTTATTTATATTAAATGTTTATCTCATAATTACTTGATGATTATTTCTTAAATGGTTATTCATATAATTGTTGTTATTATCTTTATTTATTTATTTATTGATTATTATTATTTTTAGAGTAATAATATAATAATAATTATTATTAATATGGTTCTTATATGATATTAATATATTGATAATAACATTAAATAATATTAATCTTAATATTATCAATAATTAATATATATGTTGTGATATGACTTATCCGTGTTTATCAACCACATTTATTAATATAGTTGTGCTAGTTCCCATCTTATTATCCACAATCTAAACATATTAAAGAGTAAATTAGTTTTATCTTGATAAAAATTAAATAAATAAAATAAAATACATCATACAATATTTATATTATTAAAATAAAAAATTAAACTTATTTTAATTTTTGTTCATTTCATTCGGCTTAGGTATTATTTCCTAATCATTGTAATTTTGCCCAACTGGCAAATTCCAAGTAAAACATATGCTTTTAGTTAAATGTATTGCCTAATTAAAATTCATGATGTAACATCATAGGGTGAAAAACATCAATATTTAGCCATCTCTTAAGCATATGATATTCAAATTGCTTTCAGACTCATTCAAAAAATATTCTTTATACTATAATACATATTAAAATCTTTTAAACTCATCCAATATTCAAATTTATTATAACTATTTTAAAATAATAATAATATTTTTTATTTTTATTAAACAAAATTAATAATTTAAATTTAAATTAATTTTTTATAATTTCGTTAAAAAAAGTTAATGAACAAGATTTTAGATTTTACCATTATAATAGCAAAATTGAAAATTCAAATAAGAAAATATTGCAGAGAATAGAATCACATGGCAGCCTCACATGTTCCTCCTCTTCATTTCCTTCAATTATATACATTGACTTTCTGTACTCTCACTTTAAAAGAAAAAGTCCATGGAATTTCATTCCCCTTACCGCATAAGCATACCTGAGCTGACAGAACTCAAGATGCAGCTTCAAGAGCTTTTGGATAAAAAGTACATTTTCCCTAGTGTGTCCTCTTGGGGAGCCCCCGCACTATTTGTACGGAAGAGGGATGTAACTTTGAAGCTGCGTATCGATCATTTTTAGTTAAATAAGATGACCATCAAAAATAAGTATCCCTTGCCACGTATTGATGATTTATTTGATCAAGTGCAAGGAGCCAAAGTATTTTCAAAAATCGATTTAAGATCCAGTTATCATAAAATAAGGATAAAGGAGGAAGACATTTACAAAACTACATCCTGAACCTGTTATGGTAATTATGAATTCATAATGTTTCCATTTGGACTTACAAATGCCCTAGCTACCTTTATGAGTTTGATGCACGGTATTTTCTAGCCCTATCTTGATAAGTTTGTACTAATTTTTATTGATGATATTTTGATATACTAAAAAAATCAGGAAGAGCACCCAGAACATTTGAGAATTGTGCTGCAGACTTTACGGGAGCACCAATTATATATCAAATTTAGCAACTACAACTTTTTCAAAGATCAGATCCAATACTTAGGTCATGTTACATCAACAAAAGGAATAGTGGTGGACTTGGAAAAGATCAAAACCATTATGGAATGGACCGCCCCAAAGAAAGTCGTTGATATCAGATCGTTCCTCGGTTTGGCTGGGTACTACCATTAGTTCATTAAAGGCTTTTCAAAAGTTGCCTTTCCTATGATCTCCTTACAAAAAAGGGGCACATCTTTCAATGGATAGCAGAGTGTCAACAAAGTTTTGAAAAATTAAAACACCTACTTACCACTACACCCATGTTAAGGGTAGCAGATTTGGAAAAGTCTTTTCTGGTTTTCACTGATGCAAGTAAAGAGGGTGTTGGTGGAGTGATGACACAAGAAGGAAAATTATTGCTTATGAATCACAAAAATTGAAAGAATATGAACAACGATATTCTACTTATGACCTTGAATTATCATCGGTAGTGCATGCACTTAAAATGTGGAAACATTACCTGTTGGGGAAGAAATTTTTGCTGCTAATAGATCACAACAACTTTACTAACTTCTTCAAACAATATAGCTTAACTACTTGACAAGCTAGGTAGACACATTCTTAAGTCAATTCAATTTTGAGATGAAGCACCTTGAGGGGAAAGAAAATAGAGTGGTTGATGCATTGAGTAGGAAGGTACATTGTATTTATGAAGTTCAGAACAGCCAAGCACACCCCAACATTCCAGAAATTATAAAGGAGGCATCAGTCAAAGATACATAATACATTTTTTTTGGCAGTAAACAAAGGAAGCTCTGTTAAAAGAGGAAAAATAAAATTTCGAAATAGATATTGATAACCTCCTTACCTTTAAAAACAGAATTTATATTCCTAACCAGAACTCTGTTAAACAACTAATAATGGATGAGTTTCATCGGAAACCATGTGCAGGCCACCAAGGTTATCAGAAATTTTTAACAACCATCAAGAAATGGTATTTTTGGCCTGGATTAAGGAAGGATGTTACTAAATACTTGTCCAAATGTTTGGAGTGTCATTTGGTGAAGGCGAAACATCATCATCTTGCTGGTTTGTTACAACCACTAGCCATTTCAGAATGGAAATGGGAGACCATATCATTGGACTTCATCACTGGTCTACCCCGCACCAGGAAGCAACATGACTTGATCATGGTTGTAGTAGAGAAATTGACTAAAACTACACACTTCATACATGTGAAGTCCACTTACAAAATGGTGGAAATTGCAGACATATTTATGAAGGAAATTTTTTGCCTCCATGGAATACCCGAGATGGTATTTTCAGATCGGGATGTGAAATTTACATCAACATTCTGGAAAACCCTCCTTTTAGGATTGGGCACCTAAATCCAATTTAGTACAAGTTACCATCCCCTAACGGATGGACAAACTGAATGGGTGAATCAAGTTCTGCAATACATGTTACGCATGTTTGTTCAATGCAACAACCACATAAGTGGGATGATTACCTCCACCTCGTGGAATTTGCATACAGCAATGGACATCATGAATCACTAGGTATGAGCCCCTTTGAGGTGTTATATGGAAGAAAGTGGAGAGAGCTCGTGGACTGGAATAACCCTATTAATAAGCTGACTCTAGGTCCCGACATGCTAGAAGAGATGGAGGAAGCTGTGAAGAAGGTTCGACAAAATCTAAGGGCTACCCAGGATAGCTAGAAAACGTATTGAGATAAAAAGAGCACATATAGAGAATTTCAATCAAACGATCATGTATATCTAAGAGTAAAGACCCAAAAAAGTTCCTTACAGTGGAGTGGTTGTGCTAAGTAGCACCCCGATACTGTGGACCTTTTCAAGTCTTAGAACGAATTGGGCCTGTAGCCTATAAGCTTGCATTACCAAGCCACATTCGCATCCACAACGTTTTTCATGTTTCATTGTTAAAAAATTATGTGTACAACCCACAACATATAATAAATTGGGAAAATGTTCAGGTAATAGGCTAAGAGAATATATGTTGTTTGTTTTTTTATTTGTTTGAGAGAATTATGACTGTGAATTATGTATTTTCAGGTCAAACTGGAAGGAGAGTTTCTAGCAGAACCTCTTCGTATTCTCGACCAGAGAGAAACCACCTTGCGGAAGAGAGTCATCACCCAAGTTAAAGTGTAATGGAAGCATTTTGGCCCGAATGAGGCCACCTGCAAAGAAGAGGAATTTATGCGGGAAGCTTATCCGGCGTTGTTTTATTGAATTAAAAAGAACACCAGGGACGACGTTCATCACATGGGGGGGAGATATAACACTCCAGGATCCATGAAATATTTAGTATGGTTATTAAACTCAGTTTTATGATTTACTACATTTATTTTACATTGAGACATTGACTGAGGCTGGAAAGGTAGATAACAAGTTATTACCTAATTATGATTAATTAGGAATTTATACATGTTACTAAAATATAACTATTTTCCTTAATTAAAAGAAATAGTTAACAAAGAAATAGTTGCACCCCTACTCTGATAAGGGAAATATAGAGGGGAAGAGAGAGGGGGGGAGAACTATCCTAGAACTGGGAGAGAGAGACCAATGGGAAGTTCCTATTTTACAGTCAACTGAGTCTAGGACTTGAGGCTAGAGCATGACGTCCTGAGGTCTAAGGCACCGAATGGAACTGTAAATAATCGAGGTGTGAAACAGAGAAAGTGATCGGGGGGAGAGCCTGGACGTAATTGCCAAGCTTGAGGCTGGGAGGAGAGAGTTCCCAGACAAAGTTGGGTTAATAAATTTACAAGTTTAGGACAAATAAATATTCTAGGTTGTAACTAAAGCATGGTATTACTTTACAAGAATTTATTTGTTTCCAGGAGTAGGATTAAACAGTAATATTTAGTGATAAATATGAGTTAGCAAAACATTAATATTCAGTGATAAATATGCATTAGGAAAATAGTAACAATCAACGTTAAATATGCATTAGTAAAACATAATATCCAGTGAGAAATATGCATTAGCACTCAGTAATGTTGCACAATTAATGATCATGAAGTCTTCCTTACTTAACATTTATTTTCATAGAATGTTATATATATGTGTGTCAAAGTATAATAATAACCAAACAATGCATCTCTTCTGTTACTAAACTCTAAGCCAAGAATACATATATATACATATATATATATATATATATATATATATATATATATATATATATATATAATACTCTGTTATACATAAACACTAACAAAATTTAGAACAATGTTGGAACCTCTTTGTTTCCATGTTGGCTTATCTACCCTCTACGAGCTAGAGACAGGCGAAAGACGCTGTTTGGCAAAGATAAACCAAATCCTTAGATTTCAACAGAAAGTATAATGAAATCCTAAGGTAAATTCTTGTTTTGACCAAGGGCAAGTACCAATTCGTGGGATTACTATAATAGTAAAAATCGAACCATTGCAAGGAAAGAGTAGAATGACTCTCAAAGAGAATAACCCTTTAGCAGAGATGTGATGGTAAATCGAAGTAGTTAAAGAATTTCAAGCTAAATACAGATTTCATAACTACATTACGAAATCATACACAATTATTCCAACAAACAAATATCAGAAACATGCCCTTTGACAATATATGCGACTGTGCAATAAATTATAAATGTAACAAAAATAAAGCCATTTATATACTTTAATAAGCTTCAGAATTGAAGTAGCAGAGCTTTCTTCTCAAAAGACCAAGTTAAGGCCGAGATATTATTCTCTATCTCTCCAAGAGAGTTACAGACTTAGAAAGGAGTAATTACATTTAAAATTATCATTTACAAACCGATGGCCTAGAAAAACTTAAAATGCAGTTCACTACTAAATTTTGGAGTGAGACATCTCTAAAAGATGTCCTTCTCATATTCATGTGCACTGTAATTTTAAGTTAGATATTTCACCAAAAAAAATGAGTAAAACAAACAACAATGGGTTAACCATGAGAAGACAAGATGATGAGGTTCCAACCTATATTAGTTTGCAGAGTTATGAGAATGCATAATTGCCAAAAACCCAAAAGATTAACCATAAAAGAATCCTAATTAAATATGAGTGTACCTGCAAAAACCCATTAGTAAAAATTGTTATATGGATGGGAAGATATGTATCATATCTACAACACAAACACGAATTTGTGGGCAAAGCCAACCCTTACCTGAGTTCGACAGACTGCAACCGGGGTCATCTAGCTATATTTCATAAATCCCCACTAGGGTTAGAAGAATGTGTGGAAAAAAAGAAATAGAAACAATTGTAAGAGCTCTTCACCGATAAGAACTTACCCTTTTCATGCCAATGAGGGACATCACCTCTCCTCATAGCATCTGAAGAGTTGAATGCCAAACCTGGCCAGCAAGGTGATGTATTAACTCTATGCGATGGAATAACTACCAAATAAATATAGAGTATGACCTAGAGCAAAGAACTGATGCTGTAGAATGTAAGGGTTCGGGATTAACTCCCCACAAAGGACGAACAGATGGATCCATGGAGCATGGAGGTGGAGACAAAGAACCAGTGGAGAAACCATAAGCGAAATGTTGTAAAGCAGGCAAAACCCTCAACCTCAGATTGCAAATGAGCTATGTTCCAGTGGGAAGCCGTGTGTTGGGTAGTTGAATAATCTTGGTGCTTTCCTCACCATCGGATAGCCCAGAAATGATCAATAGACAAGATTTGTACCACCTATTGCATCTAGAGCAAAGCGATGAATAGCTGCCAACAACATAGTTGCCTAAGATCAAGCCGCGTTGAGTCATGTACATCCATCATTGATTTTGAAGTCGGGTAATAGTTTTATTGCCTCATGGAAGACCATACGAGCCTTCACAGTATGACAGAGCCAACTGTGGGCAATAATGCCGAATTAAATTAACAATACATGCCTTGGAATCTCGCCTACCTCCGTGGAATATATATATATATATATATATATATTATATATATATATATATATATATATATATATATATATATATATATATATAACACTTATGGTTTGAATTAACACGTAAATAAATGGGTAAAAATGCACTGAGTAAAAACCCCTAATACTTAAATTTTTTTTATTTTATTTTATTTATTTATTTATTTATTTTTATTTATGTATTATAGCTAGTTTGATTCTACATAAGATTGATCTAGGATATTAATAATGGTAATAATAAATTTGTATAAGGGTAAAATATAAATTTGAATAATTAAAATTAAAAAATAAGATATGGAATGAAAGAGAGTTCAATTGGCCATTTCCATATTATAAAGTAATTTAAACGATGAGATTCAATGTTTAAATCATATTGGGTCAAACAAATAAATTATATGGACTATGGGGGAGATATTGTAGTGTTCATAAATGGTGGCTCAATTAATTGAGCCCAGATGCTCATTCTACAATCCAATATGAGGAGGATGTGTAATATGTTGTAAAGTAATTAGAAGTAGTCAAAAAAATTTCAACAAGAGATTTAAATAAACTATTTGAATATCAATAAGATATTTTAATGTTGTATAATGTGTGTTCTCATAGAATATTTTAATACAAGTTAATAATGATATATACTTAAAACTATCTTAATAAAAAAAAAAAGCATTCTAATGTGCATGATAAAATGTCTAGAAATAAATGTTATGTAAAATATTTTAATGTCAATTACCTATATATTATATAACATTTAAAAATAATATGTATATATAATGAAAAAATTAATTTTTATGGTTAAAACATTTATTTGGTCCTATATATACTCTATTTAGCATTAAAAAAAAGATTATACAATGAAAAATAACACATTATATTTTACACTCTAAAGAAATTTGCATGTGAAAAAATCTGATCCATTAGATCTATGCTTGTAATAAAACATTTTTAACCATGCATATTTACCATCACTTTTCTGTGTCTATTATTATCTTGTAAATAAGCTTTGCTACAATACCATGAGCCAATACCATGACTTATCAATATCATGTGCCCAAAAACAACAAGTCATTTCAAAATCATTGATATTCCACACAGATTAAATCAAGGTTTCAATAGAATTATAAATGTGAATACTTTGATATATAGAGATGTGAAATTTCTATAACTACAAATATTTATTATTATATATTAATATAAAATTTAGGGGTGCATATTTTTTATTTATAAATTTACTCTTAGATGTAATAGAACATACAATAAATACATTTACTTTTATCTATAATATAAATGGCATTCAAACAAACATACTTACATTACATTACTTACTTACATGACACACATCTCCCTATACTTGACTCAACTACATTATTCTCTCTAAATATGTGCCTAAAGTATATGTTTTTGAATCTTGACAATAATGCATTTGTCCTACCTATTATTTGGACTAGTGCTAGGTGAGTACATCATCCCCTATTGTTTCTAGGGTCCATGATGATATTTGAGTTTTAATAATTCCCAACAATTGAGGAAATCACATTTAAAAAAATGGGTAAAGGAGGCAAAGGTGCCATGAATCTATTTGTGGTTATTTTTTAACATGCCTACACCTCTGTAAAAACTAAAGGATCTATTATTGTGATATAATATATATGTTCCTCTTATCCCCCTATTTCCCTAGAATGACCCTTCAAAAAAATTTAAAAAATGTGTATTGGTCCCTAGAAGAAGCCCTACGTTACACATTAATCTCAATGTAAAGCCCTATATAGTGAGTTATATTTCTATTGTTATATTATTATGGTTGGTTTGGCCCTTTAGTTGTAATTGTAGCCTTTACTCTATGAAAAAATAATGATACTCATATTTATAGCAAACTTTAACAATGTAAACTATCAAACTAAAATGGTAAACTCAAAATGAGAGTTGTAGCCAAAAAACACCCAAAAAAACATGAAAAACAACCTAAAAAGTAAAAATGTTAATGCTCGAATACTGGTAAATTTTCAATATTTTTTAAAAATGACACTAAATGCCAATCAAAACCAATTATGTTTGTGCAAAAAACACCCTGAAAACAAAATATGTTCATGTTGGGCTAACATCTTTCTCTTTTGAGGTAAATTTTCAACATTTTTTAGAAATGACATTAAGGATAAAATATCACGACTCAAAAGAACGTTAAAATTCCAATGAATTTCAAGGATGACATTAAAGATAAAATATCACGTCTCTGAAAATACTTAAAATTCCAAAAAATTTTAGCCATTATGTTAAAGATAGAATAATTATAACTATTTTCAAGCATAACATTAAAGATAAAATATCACGAGTCAAAAAAAAGCCTTAATATTTTGACAAATTTTCAACCGTGACATTACGGAAAAATTTTATGACTAAAAAAATTAAAAAATGAACACCTGAATGAAACAATCATTATAACAGATGAATGAGAACCAAAAACTGGAAAAAGAGAGAGCCATGGGGCTTCTGAACTTGACCTATGGTTAAAGTTGGTGCTAGGGTTTTGACTCAGGGTACCATGGGGAGATGCACAGGGGGGAGTGCTACTCCCTCCTACAGTCAAGTAGTTTTAGAAGGAAGTAGGGAAGCGAGAGAGAAGCATTAAAAAACCTCTCGAGAAGGTATCAGAGGCAAGAATCAAGGGAAAATTTGGAAGAAACAAACCTCAGGAACAGGAAGGGGATCAATAGGAAACAAGTGAAGAAAGGGAGAATGGAGGTAATGGTGAAAAACTGACTTCCATAAGGACAAGAAAACCCAAATCGAGCATTATTTCCAGGGTCATATTGAGCGATCTAGCGATATAAGCACATAGGGATCATATGGCATAACATGCGATCATATGCAAGTTCATGGGGTTATGGTCGACGGAGAGGGCGTTACACATCTGGATAAGGAGCCATTGGAAGCCAATGGGGGAAATACATCTTCATTTGGGTTCTAAGGGCTTCCTCACTGTGGTATTCACAAGCCTAGAGGACAATGATAGAGTGTTCGAAGGGGGCCATATTTCTATGTTGCGGTAGGACTTTACATGCAGCCATGGATGATGAACTTTGTCCTGGAACGGGAAACATTTACATCAGTACCAGTTTGGATCAGACTTTACTCACTTCCTCTAGATTATTGGTTACAAGAATCTTTGAAAACAATAGGTAACAAGATGGGGCATTTTTTAAAGATCTCAGAGGCAACTCTGAAAGGAAAATATACCTCTTTTGCTAGAATGTGTGTGGAAATGGACTTATCTAGAGCCCTTCCAGAAGCGATAATTTTAGAAGTGTATGATGAAGAGTCGGTGCAGATTGTGGACTATGAGCACATCCCTTTTAGGTGCCGCAAATGCCATTAACATGGGCATCTTTTCAGAGACAACCCAATAATCAATATGGAAGGTAGTGGGAAAAATACTATGGATAAAGATCAAGAGGGTTTCACCAAGGTTTGGGGCAAAGGGGAAGGGGGTAAATGTCCACATATGAAGATGAATGAGGACATAAATACAAGACACAATAGTTTCAAGGTCCTAGAGGAAGAAGAGGGGAACAAGAATACAATCCAGGACATGGAAAATATAACCAAGGAGCAAAATGAGGAAGTTGTAATGGAGGATATCACAGTAACCAACCAAAAAAAGGATGATGTGCTAAGCTGCATGGAAATTATTAGGGACCATGAGATGATTCCATGTGAAGTGGGAATGAAGGACCATGAACTATAGGAGATTCTAAACAAGGAAAATGTAGATCTATAGAAATTTTTGGAACAAGGAAAGAACATAGGAGTGGACTCCCTATCAAAAGAGGATCATGATAGAGTACAACAACTATTACTATGGAGGTCATAATCGAAGGGAGCTGGATTCAAAAGAAATCATGAAATCCAGGAACCAAGTGGGGTCAAAATGATGGAGAATTCACAAGCACAATCTCCAAAGAGCTCAGGCAGGAAATGAGGAAGAAAAAGAAAGAATGAGCTACTGCATGAGCATGGGAAACTATTGGTTAACTTAGGTAAGATGAAAGATCTCACCAGTTATTACTTTACAAACCTTTCTTAATGAAGCTCACAACATAGAATATTAGAGTCATAGGAAATAGAAGGAAACAAAGAAATCTCAGTAATAGAATGAAAGAAGAAAAACTAGATATGATGTTTATTCAGGAGACAAAATGTTCGATGGATAAGATAAGGAAAATTCATAATAAGTGGTTAATCAAGTATGAGTATCTAGAGGTTAAGGAAAACAACTCAGTGGGGGGATTCTCACACTATGGGATCCACAGAAATTTGGAATCCTGGATGCTGAAGCATCCAGGAACTATCTTTCCTTGGTTTTTCAACCTATAGGTGATAAGGAGGTATACATGATCACAAATGTTTATGGACCCAAAAAGCAAGTAGACAAACTCAAGCTTCTAACCTCACTGAAGGATCTAATGGCAAGACATCCCAACATGCCCTGGATCATTGCAGGAGATTTCAATATGATAAGATCTCTTTCAGAGAAAAAAGGAGGCACTAGACAGCTAGGCAGAGACTCCATGGCCTTCTAGAACTTCATTATGAATATGGGACTAATGGACACTGAAACGATAAATGGAACCTTCACATGGAACAACAAGAGGGGAGGGGCTTCTCAAATTGCTTCCAAACTTGAGAGATTTATAATTTCAGAGGACCTCATTCTCATTGGCCCTACCATGACAACTTCTAATCTACCCTCTGGAGGATTGGATCACTGGCCGGTATAGCTGGAAGCCACATTTATGGGCACACGGATAAACAGACCTTTTAGGTTTGAAAATGCCTGGCTCTCACACCCTGAATCCACTCATAATATTGATAAATGGTGGAAAGAGGAGTTGAACATTCAAGGCACTAAAATGTTCATGCTCCAACAAAAACTTAAACATATCAAATCCAGACTTAAAGCTTGGAACAAAAAGGAATTTGACAATATATTCAAGGGAAAAAGAGAGACTGAGTAGAAGCTCCAGGAGATCAATCAGATCAACATCACAGATGGCTTCACCAAGGAGTGGCAAAAACTAACTGACTCTTTGTAGAAAGAATGGGAAGATCGATGCTTACAAGAGGAAATTTTCTGGAGGCAGAAATCTTGGATAAAATGGATTAGAGAGGGAGAAAGAAATACAAATTTCTTTCACAAATCCACTATGGCTCATAGGACTCACAATAGAATCACAAAGATCAAAGATTCACAAGGGATTGAACTTGTCTCTCATAATGATATAGAATCGGTCCTTGTACAACACTTCTTTAATATTGCAAAGGAGCCATTGGAGGATAGATCCAGGTTCATTGACCATTTCACTTAGTACATCCCTTAGCTGGTCACCAGAGAGGACAACCACAATCTTAACATGCGAGTGTCAGAAGAGGAGGTTAGTGAAGTAATTAATGAAATGCATAATGGAAAAGCACTAGTCTTAGATGGATTCAATGTAGGCTTCTTCAAATCCTGTTGGGAAATAGTCAAACAGGATATCCTCAAGGTTATGGAAGACTCAAGAAGGTCCAAGAAGATTCCAAAGGCTCTTAATGCTTCCTTCATAGCTTTATTCCCAAAGAAAGAAAATGCCATGACTACGGATTGTTTTCGACCCATAGCCTTATGTAATGTGGGGTATAAAATTATTTCCGAAGTAATAGCCAATAGACTCAAGCCTCTACTACCTTCTCTCATCTCAGATGAGCAGACAAGCTATGTGGAAGGTAGACAAATCCTCAACAATATAATCCAAGCTCATGAGATGGTACAATCTCTCAAAAGCAACAAACAAGCAGGTATGATCATTCAGTTGGACCTAGCGAAAGCTTATGGCAAGCTACGCTGGTCTTACATAAGAGAAATTCTAAAAGTATATGGCTTTGACCAAAATTGTATAAGAGTGGTTATGGCACTAGTCACCACAACCAGTTTTTCCATACTGCTTAACGGAGCACCATTAAGAACCTTCACACCCTCCAAAGGACTCAGAAAGGGAGATATGCTCTCACCTTTCCTCTTTGCCCTCATGATGGAAGGGCTGGGTAGAGTGATCAAAAGGGAAAATGTGGAAGGGCGAATCTAGGGCATCAAACTCACCTTGGATGGAATGGAAAACACTCATCAACAATTTGTGGATGATGCTATGTTTTAGGGTGTATCCATAGTCAAGGAATCTAAAGCAATCACAAACATCTTAAATGACTTTTCTATGGAAATAGGCATAGAGGTAAGCCTTAACAAGTACAAAGTCTTTTTCTTTAACACTAATATTGCTATTCAGCGAAATATTACCAGAATTCCTGGATTTCAAAGGGAACAACTACCTTCCAAATATCTTGGCATTCCTATTACTGACAAACCTCTTAGCAAGAAAGTGTGGGAGCTAATATTAAATACACTTCAAGACAAGGTCAGAAAATGGACATGCAGATCACTAAATTTGGTAGGGCACCTTGTGCTCACACAGGTGGCCTTGCAGGCCATTCCCATTTTCATGTTTGCAGCTCTTCCTGCTCCTTGAAGCATTAAGCAGAAGATAAGAATTATACAAAGGGACTTTCTATGGGGCAGAGGGGAAGAGAAAAAAAAGTGGGCTTTAGTAGCTTGGGACAAGCTCTGCAAGTCCAAAAGCCATGGTGGCTTGGGGCTTCATGGTCCTGAGACCCTCAGTAGAGTTTCAGGAGCTAAGCTTTGGTGGAGATGGATCATGGAGTCAAATGCCCCCTGCGCTAAGCTTTGGAAGCAAAACTATGCCAGGTATTGGCAGGAGAAGGATCACATTAGAATGCCAGGGCAAATCAGGGGCTCACATATTTGGAACCTTGCCTGGGAAAATAAAAGTATTGTTTAGCAACACTGTTTCTGGGAAATTCAAGCAGGGAACCTTGGTAGATTTTTGGAGGACAACTGGCAATAGGAACCCAACCCTTATAGGGATAACTTAGTAGATCTCAAAAGTGATACAGATAGCGAAGTTTCGGTTTTGGTAAAAGATTTCTGGGACCAAGGAAGGAACAATGGAAAATGGAGGAATTGGAAGGTTCTAGGATACAGCGATGAGAGTCCTCTGAAGGCTAAGGCAGATGCTCTCACCTATGATCTAGAGCATAGAAGGATTCTGGTTTCCTCCTCACGTGACCAATCAAGATGGGGGAATAACTCTGAAGGTAACTTTAACCTCAAAGAGGCTAAACATGAAGTTACAGGATTTAACTTTGTGAATCCTAATCAAGTATGGAGGAAACTATGGAAAATCCACCACTAGATGAAAATAAAGTTATTCATATGGCTAGTGCATCAAAGGAAGATCTTAACTTGGGAGAATCTCCTAAAGAAAGGCTTCATTGGCCCTTCCAAATGTTACCTCTGTGGCTCACTTGAGGAGACGATTGAACACCTTCTTAACCTTTGTCCTTTCACTTCCAAGGTGTGGGACTGGGTGGCCTCAATCTTTAGACAAACTGATAGGGATAGTCTCAGCATATCCAATATTTTGAAGAACTGGAGGAAGAATTTCTCAGGGAATGAGATTACTAATAATGCCTAGATTCTAGTTCCAGGCTTTTTCATTGGAATGTTTGGAAAGAGCACAAGAGTCGGATCTTCAAAAACAAAACAAGCAAGCCCCAACACATAATTGATCAAATTCTAAGGTAGCCAAAGACACAATAAGAATCTTGTTGAGGACCCTTCCTAAGGATCCTCCTCTGCCCCAAGAGGAGAGTATTCTACTTCACTTGGGTCTCTAGTCCATTAGTCCCCTGGGAATAATAAAGGAAGTGAGCCTAATAAATAAATGTGTTAACATTTGGAAGCCCCCTCTTTATGGTTTCTTAAAGGTTAATATTGATGGATCATCTAAGGGCAACCCAATATTAGTGGGCTTTGGGGGTGCCATAAGAGATGATCAAGGGAAAATACAAAAAATCTTCCATGGCCACTTGGGGAAAGCCACTAATAACATGGTGGAGCTCATGGCATTAGAGAAATGCTTGGAAATCCTGATGGATTCAAATTCACACAATGTTTTTTTGTTTTGTTTTGTTTTTTGTTTTTTGTTTTTTGTTTTTTGTTTTTGTTTTTTTTTTTTTTTCTCTGAGTAAAGACTATGCTATTAAGATTAAAAAGAGAAAAAATATGTACAAAGAGGATTGAACCTCTGAGGGAGCCGTAGCCATTCCTTTGTCAAGAAACCTTTGCAAAAATTGTTGTTCCTTCTGTTTACAAAAGCAGTGATCATAGCCTAAAAAACCTGAGCACACCTATATAGACCCAAAACTAAACAGTACATAACTGATTACTATCCTTTAACAAGATGACAAGAAAGGAGATCCAAAGCAAAATCCATGCATGTGATCAGCTATAAGCTGGAAATGTTTGATACCGAGCACCCTAAGACTTAACCACGAAATCTGGAAATCCAAAACTGAATTACTATCATGAAGCTGCAAGCAAATGGACTGAAACCTACTTGGGCTCACCAGTATCATTTTCGTTGACCTTATCCGGGGCGCGCTCCCAGGTAACTATCACCCCGTCTTCGACTTCCATCAAATTGCCTTCTGGAGGAGGCCTAAGGTGCAGGATGCTTTCATAACCTTTCACTGGCTCGCATTCAATGGTATTCTCCTGAGGAGAGTCCCGCTGAGTGTTGTCCTCTCCTTAACAATCCTCTTCCTGCACCACAGTGGAAACCTTGAGAACAGATTCCTCCAATCTGCTCTGAGACGTATTGGCGTTCTGAGAAGGCGATTGATCCTTTGAGACTGCATCTGAGCTGGCGAGCTCATGTTCTTCCTCCGAGAAGATGACAGTGACTAAGGCAGAGATGAGAAGTCTGTTGAGCCTGCTTTTGAATTTGAACCTGGAGGAATGCAGCGAACTGTTTAGGGAGGGACCAGACTCATCTAAGGTCGGCGAAGAAGGCGAGGCCATGGCTAACGGGGATATACGACGAGGTGCAGGGCTTCCCCGCCCCCCCGGCCCTCCCCAGGATCCCGAATTGCTCCAGCGCCTGGGAATGCCCTGTCGACGGGGTGCCATTATCAAACGAGATAGCGGAATGAACAAGCTCAAAGACTGAGGGTACGGGAAAAGCGACTTATAGCTTGAATGAACCCAGAAATAAGACCAGACTGAAGAGTGCGTGACCCAGACTCTGAGCACACAAGAGAAAGACTTGTCTAACCGACAATGCCCAGCCACAACCGAGTGAACCCAATTCCCAACCCAGACACCTGCAACAGGGACAAAGACCAAATTTCTTACAGCGTATATGCCGAAGACTGACCTAAGACACCAGACATAAAAAGCGAGATTTGAATTAGAGCGCTCAGCATCTGCGCAGAGCAGCAGAATGGAATTCCTTATGTTGGTCAACTGGGGACCGTTTTGAGTCCAAGGCGGCTTGCCCTGAGAGCAGGACCACCAGAGGTGACCACTGCGGCATAACTTAAAAGAACCAGAGCAATTGAAGACGGCTTCCCCTGAGAGCGGACACACTGCGGAATAACTTAAAAGAACCAAAGCGAATGAAACCAGAAGCTTGCGCGCCATCCTGTTAACCTCCGGCTACGTACCTTGGGCTCGTGCCTGCATTAAAGAGTAATGAATTCCTTCCTCAGACCGCCTAACCTCGCTTGTATGCTTGCCAGTTGCCGGCTGCGCATGCATAAGCATTAACACCTATTAAAGAAACCCGCATCCGGGTAAATTCACACAATGTTATAATTGAAGCAGTTTCAGAATTGATTATTAGAGCAACTAAGAAAATATGCAATGGAACCTCTCCAGATAAAGTGTCGAAGCATTGGAAGCTTTTGCAGGTTTTTCATCGCATCTACTCTCACCTACAAACCCTTAAAACTGTCAGACTTGTTCATGTGAAAAGGAAAGTTAACATGTTAGTAGATCGATTGGCAAATGAAGGTGTCACCAATAGGGACAGGGAATCTAGGTATTTTTGGGATTCGTTACCTCTAGGAAAATTGTGGGAGGACTGTCTTTGTCAGGTGACCTGGGATATGGAACTGTGGACTAATAGGACATATAGAAGGGACTTAGAAGATGGGTGGGAGGATGAAGAACCCCATATAGTCTAACCCTCTGTGGTTTGGATATTCTCCAAAGCTTGGAGTATTTTTGATTGAATGATGAAAGGATTGACTCGGACAACACCACAAGTTAAGGTGTCCATTTTCATATTTCTTAGTTGGTGTTTGACAAAGAATCTAGGTGGACTGGACTGGCTTAAGAACTGCCCACTGGACTGATTTGAAGGACATCACATGGCGAAAGGACCTGTTTCTTTTTACACGAAGCAACCATTTCAAAACCACAAGTGGGATATCGGGTAGGGTCCAAATGGTTTCTGGTTTTTTTGAGTTTGGCTCCAATTCCACTCTTCATGCAACACGTTGCGACGTGAGGTAAGAGAAAACCGCCCGAACTCTCACACTTCTTGTCCTCCCAATATTCACGAACGTTGTTGGATCTTAGTGAGTTGATCAATGATGGCAATTTGTTGTTCCTCGAAACAACTGTTTCATTAGCACAAGTGGTATATCGAGTAGGCTCCGAATGGTTTATGGTTTTTATGTGTTTGTCTCCGATTCCACTCTTCGTGTGACATGTTGCAGCGCAAGGTGAGAGAAAACCACCCTCATCAAGCGGTTAACTCTCACGCTTCTCATCCTCCCGATATTCATGAAGGTTGTTGGATCTTAGTTAGTTGATCAATGGTGGCATTCTGTTTGTGCTAGTTGGTCGGACCCAAAAAATGATTAGAGTGCTATGCTTTTAATTTTTTTCGAGTCCGTTTGTTAGTTTTAGGTGGGGTTTGTGGTGGGACCTCTTATGGACCCTCGGCGGGTCTTTTGTGGCCTTTTTGTGGCCCCCAATTTGGTGGACTCGGTTTCCAAGGAGTTATAGGTCCATTTGGTGCATGTCAGCACTACCAAATGACCGTGTGCCCTATTTGTTTGCCGGTTTCTCCTCGGTTTTCCCGTTTAGTCTTCTCTTGGTTTTGGGTGAATGGTTCAATTATGCCTGCGTTGCTGACTATTGTACTCTCACACAGTAGGTGTGGCTTCATGTAAATTATGTATATTTGGCTAGCTTAATAGAAGTTCCTACTCTTACTTGATCAAAAAAAAAGAAACAATCATTATACCAAGAGTAATTACCTTTTTAAGTGCTAAAATTATGACAACTTTAAAATATTAGCCAATGAAAAGTTGAGAGATTACAACAAAAATTTAAAAGGATACCATCAAATTGACACACAGTGTAGGCGAACCCAACCCATTGTAATAAAAACATAAAGACAACAAAGAAATTGACACATTGTGAGGGCAGACTTGATCCTTTATAAATGGAAAATTTTAAATCAACAATCAAATTGACTTATAATGGGATTTGGTTGCTAGTCGAGGACCAACATGGGCCTTGAACGAAAAAATAAATACAATAGAAATAATAAATAAATATAAAAAATATATAAAATGAAAATATTAAAGGAAAATAAATATTAAACATTGAAACATAAAATAAAAACACAAAATTTTAGAAAAATAATAAACAAATAAATAAAAATATATATTAAAACATAAAAAAAATAAAAACATGACCTAATTTTTTTTTTGAGAAAAATAAAGACAAAATAAAACACATTTTTTTTTGTAAGCTTAGTAGGGCCTTTCTTTTTCATTAACATCAAAATAGGACAAGCTAAATCCATATCCATATGGTTAGGCATCCTCAACCTGCCCACAGGGAAACCATATCTGTTGGCCATCTAATGACATGATAAAACATCCAGTAACAAAATATGTTAAGTCTAATCATCCATGCCAAGTATGTTTGATTGTCTTTGTACCACCTAGAATCTAAATAACTGTAAACATAACTATAAACATACTAGACATTATAGGATTGCTACATACAATAAAAAGAAAGACAGAGGGAGAGACATCAAGCTAATAATGTTCTGTAGGCTCGATACGATCAGGGTCCTTCACGCTAGAGCCAAGGAGCTTTGTTTGAGGGATGCACAATAGTAGTTTCTTAATACAGATGAGGTACCCATTCTTCTTCTATAACTCAAACTAAATTTCCTAAAATTCCTTGCTTTAATCTGGAAACCCATGAGTGGTTGCGACCCCACCAGATCTAATTTGATCTAATTATTTGACCAAGTGGCTCTTCATCAACCAATACAAGTGTAAAATTTACTTGAACTAAGTTTCGTTGCCACTGTTGGACCAAGATCAGGCACTAAAGTTTGCGAGTCATCCAAATCGATATCTATAATCCCTACTTTCTAATCAATTGCTTCTTCCGATTTCTCAATCAATAGATGAACCTAGGCCAAGGTGCCCTTATGATACACTATTGTCGCTTCATTGATGATGCTTGAAACTGAATTTTGGCCCCGAGCTCTACCCCCAGAGGAGCTTGGTTGGTTACCCCCAGGGGATTCCTTGTAGATTTTCCTTCGGTCACGTGAGCTTTGGGTAGCCTTTCCCTTTCTAGAGGCAGAACAAGCCATGATAATTCAGTACCTGCGATTACTCTGAATAACAAACAAATACCTTGTAAACCGCCCAGATTGAAGATTTAACACTAAAACACAAAGCTTCTAGAGGCCACCATAGATTTGAGGACTTGTCAAAGGAAACAAGTGAGAGGCCAGAAACTAAACCAGACCCCACTTCAATCGCCTGACCCAAATATACAACTAGCAACAAAGAAACCCCATGAACCCAACATGAAACCACTTCCTTTCGAGGAGCCAAAAGATGAAATTGTAGGATGAACCAACTTAATACCAAAGCCCCTGAGGTTTCGAATCAAAACTATTGACATACATACAAGAAAAGAATCTCCTGAGGTAGGGATAGAGTAAAACAAATACCCAAAAGCGATGAGAGAACCACAACTAGTATTATCCCATATGAGATAGTATAATACCAAACAACATAGGCACAAGAAGATAAGAAACAAAAGAAATTGCTTCCACTTTTGTATCCTCCACATAGAAATCCACATATGCCACCTTCCATAGTGACCAAGTTACATCAAAACCTCTCAACCTAAAGGCTAATAGACAAATATAACGAATCATAGGGGCACAGACAGACGAACTATAAACATACCCATGAACTAGAGCTTGAAACAACCGTGACTGAATCCTTAACTGGGGAAAATGCAATGGCAAAGCCTTCTCCATACCACCTTTCCGCGCGGACCAGAGCCAAGGGAAGCAAAGTTCACTATCAAGAAACTTACCAAACTTACCGTGGAAAACACTAGTTATTCCATCCACACTTATGTCCCTTCCACCTTCCAAGGTGGAATTAACTCCTCGCATGCAAAGATCCACCTCTCCATGTACTTTGTGTGTGTGTGGAGGGTGGTGAGGAGGCGCCTTGGTATTATCAACCTTATTCATATACAGGTCTTATTACCACGGGCTCACACCCTGATCGAGGATGGGGAATGGTTGCTTGATTGCTCTGCTGACTATATCTAATGTCCTACTTGAGGGAAAATGTTAAGGGGTTCAAGTCCTTATTTGCGGGCCAGGGAGGCCAAAAAATCTCCATTTTTTACTGCGATGAGAAAAAACCCAATTTGCAAGGAAGTTTGTTGCTTTGTTTCCCTCTTACCAAACGTGAGAGGTAAGGATGTAGTGAAAATAGGAAGAATCTCACCCACTTCTTGAACCAAACGAGCTTTGTGCTAGATATGGTTAAGTTTTTTCCATCTAGCTCCTTGGCTCAGTTTCTTAAGAATATCAATCACCAATTTTGAGTCCCCTTCAATCACTAACTCTTTGTAACCAGGTTTAATGACTGCAATGAGGCCTTGTTTGATTGCACTAAATTTTTCGTGGTTGTTACTAGCATACTCACAATCAGCTACTAATATAAGCCATGTTCTTCTGTGAGAATCTCGAAAGAGCCCCCCTAAACCAATAGGGTGTGGGTTTCCTATAGATGCACCATCAAATCTTAACTTAATAAATCCCTCTGGAGGACTAGAGTAGTGATAAGGCAATACAATAAGTTTCCAGGAGCTTGGGGCAATCATACTAGGGGAAACATTCAGTCTGTTGAGAATTCTAGCTTCGTGGGGGCCAACATGCCAATCATCTAGGTGGCATTTTTCCACTAGGAATGTTTCTCTAATATTTTCAATTATTCCTTACCAATCTTCTTGTTGGGGTTTTTAATGGTATTTAAAAATTCTACTATTCCACTCCTTCCATATACCCATAGAAGAAAGCCCAAAGCCCAATGCCAAATCCAAATCTTTGTTTAACACCAAACTCGAGAATATGCCTTTACACCATTAAAAAAATCGATTCCTCGACGCTTTGATGGTCTCTATCTAGGCGACCAAAGAGGTCTACTAGATGCCACCATTTTTTTCAACATAGGGACAGGAGTTTAAAATATGTTCCAAGTCATCATTATGTTGGCCAAATAAGAAACAAAAGGATGGCCCATGAATACCACATTTTTAAAATTGATCCCAAGTGAGAATTCTCCCTCTATATACCAACCATTAAAAATATTCTATTTTTGGCCATAGTCTACCAATCTAGATCTTCTTCCATATGAGGTTGTGATGGTTTTGACCAAATTCTGCTCGAAGATTGTATGCTTCCTTGATGTTAAATATGCCTCCGGTAAAATATCTGCATTGTAGAATATAATCCCCTTCCTCGATTGTGATTTTCCATGATTGTAATTCATTGTCTAGATGATTCCACTTATTTGAAATGGGTGGGTTTGGCCAATCCTTAAAATATAAAATATTTCCATTTCCTCCATCCATAGCTTTGTTGGGTGGCCTTCCAAAACTAGTCCACTGTAGATAAGTTCTAGATGTTTTTAAATAGGAAAATATCTCCTAAATCTTGTCTACTAAAGAAATTTTCTCTCTATTTTTAGGAGTCTTGCTAAAAGGATGCTCTTCTTCCATTTCTAATTTACTTTAAGAAATGATGGGAGATGAGGTCATAGTTCCCCGCTGCTAGGTTCCAGATTGATGATCCCTAGGGAGGATCTTGATATATGAGAATGTATTCAGTTTGCAATAATGTAAACTTTGAAATGAGAACTATAAACTCAAAATGGGAAGTCTAGCAAAACAAATCCCCAAAAAACATGAAAAATCAACTCGAAAATGAAAAGTGTTGATGCTCAAATAACACTTCATGAAAATGAAAAGTGTTGATGTTGAAATAACGTTTGTTTTTTTTTTAGGATAAATTTTCAAAATTTTAAAAAAATGGCGTAAAAGATTTTATCATGACTTTAAAAATCATTAAAATTTCAAAATCATTAAAATTTCGAAAGAATAATGAAAAAATAAATTTAAAAATAAAAACAATAAAAAAAACAAAAGCAAAAACAAAAACAAAAAAAATAAAAAAAAAAATAACAAAGAGTAAATAAAAACATATATTTAAAAGAGAATA
>APFE030009690.1:6988-37956 GCA_000404065.3 Pinus taeda
CCTTCTTTGCTTGGTGACTGTTTAGCAAATATGGAGCATTGTAGCATGCAAAGTATGACATATTTGGCCTGTAAAATGTCAATCATGAAATATGAGTAACCTGCTGCAGCAGGAGGCTAACACCTGGAAGGAAGTATTCTTGATATAGACCTCGTTGAAATTAGGAGGGGCTATCTTGATTTAGGAAGGTCTCAAGAGGAGGTTGATCTAGGGTTTCCTTACAAGCTGCAAGACCTAAATTGCAGGGTCAAAGTTCTAGGTCAAGTAGAAATGTTATAGCTAGTAGGTTGAAGTTTCAGGGTGTAACAATTTGGTGCAGAACAAGGAAGGACTTGAGAAAGGGCTGACTTGCTACAGGGAGAAGGAATTGGTCTAGGGATTGGGTATTTATATCACATTTGAAGTAGATTCTAAGAAGAGAAGAGTTTTAAGTTTTTCCCCTTGGAGGGGTTTTGCCTCGACTTAGAGCCTATATCCATGTCCTCTTTTGTCATTGGTATTGTTCTTGATATTGTTTGATGAAATATCTAAGTAAGGAAGTAAAGAAGATAACAAAAGATTCACAAGGACTATTAATGTTAAAGGAAAATAAGATATAATAGTTGTCTCTTTACATTTCCTAACATGGAATAAAAACTAAGGTGAACAAAGAAGGAAGCTGAAAAGGACACTAGAAAGGGTTGTTGATCAAAAGAGAGGAAGCTCTCGAAGCTTGAAAGAAGACGACCACAAAATTGTCTCTTGAAGGGATTTGGTTTAAGGCTCGTTGGTAGAAGACCCTTCTAATATAGGGTTTCTACATTGAAGAAGATCAAGACTACATCAATCTCGCAAGGAGGGTGTTGATATCGCAAAAAGGAAGTCTATTCGTAAGGTATCAATATTGGAAGTTGTTTGTGGAGGAATCCTAGGGAACATCTTTAAAAGACATCATCAAGAACTCTCCAAAGGTCTTGAAAGAATAAAGAAGGTTGGAGACATCATCAAGGGAAAAAGATGTACATCAAGTAAGTAACATAATATTACATTATGCCCGAATCTTCAAGTCATATAGGTTATTTCTACAAAGAGAACAATAAGCTCATTGGGGCATCAAACTATCTAGCATGGAAGAAAAGAATTTACTTAATACTAACAAAACAAGAAGTAATGTTTTATGTTACTAGGTATTTTAATAAACCTAAAAAATAAGACACAAGAAATAGAAAAATACAAGAAAGGGGAAGTAAGGGCACAAAGGATCACAATGGAATCCATTAAAGATTCTCTTGTTGCATTTGTTGAAAATTTGAATACTTCCAAGGCCATGTATGACAAGCTAGTGAATTTGTATTCAGTAATTGTTGTGCTAGTTTAATCATTGTTTAATTTGACTGAACCACAAGCATTTAATTGTCAACCAGGTTAGGTCTGCTTATTTCAAAGGTGTTTGCACTATCTGTGCCAATACATAAAAACCAGAGAAAGAAATGAAAGAAAATGTCGTTGAACACATTTGCATAACTTAAAGCACTCATGCATAAATTAAAAAGACATTCTACAGGAATGAAATTCACTCATCACACTTCATTTTTTTCTCAAAGAATAGGCACACCACACATCATTAGTAAAATTGTATCAGTTGATTAAATTGTACAGTTCTAACCAATCCCGTGTAACAACATATAATGAATCTAAAAATAGAAGTGCATCAGTATTACAATTCATACAACAAAATTAATGAATCACACTGCAATCCCTGCTAAAGAGGAGGACCTTCCTCCCTAGCAGGGTGTAGGGATGAAATGGAAATAGTTAAAAACTCAACACGAGATTTGTATGAACATCACGAGCAGTGTTTTGTATTAAAAATGACTGGAATTACAAGATCCAAATTTCAATGTTGTTCCTGTGTTGTCGTTCCCTTTTCATGGAACTGAACCTTTTTATAAAGTTTACAAGCCCTGAAGATTAGGGAACATATCAGTCACGAGAATCTCACAATTCTCATGCTGATCGATATTAAGAGAAAATTAGAAAGTGTTACAAACAATTTTCCAATAAAAGAAAAATTCAAGTTACATCATCTCTACAATCATAACCATTGAGATCCTTTGACTGTCCGTAGATAGTTCATGATTCTTGACAACTGTCTTTGAAGACAACAACCATGGTCTTTGGCTGTTGCAGTGTAAAAAAAAGCCGAGATGTAATAACAAAACTCCGAACTGTAACATCAAATCCTCAAAGTGTAATAGCAAGTGACAACAGTAGCTTCTCATCCTTATTCCTTAGTTGTAAGCAACACCTGAAAGAAAAATAACCAGAAAACTTCTCCCACAATTACCTTGGTTAGCCATCTAAAAAAGACATCACTTCATTCAATATTTAGCGAAAGATGGAAAAATAATATGTTGAGAAAGGATAGCTCTTATAACTAGGTAAAATTGTAATTGGGATATTAAGTTCATAGGTTTATAGAGAGAGTGATAAAAAATGGGGAAATAAGTGTCTAAGATATGCTTAAAAACTGCACCCAACATCTCCCCCCAACTGAAGCAACTGCATGTCCTCATTTAGAATATTTAGGTACTGCTTTTGTATCGTTGTTGTAAATCTATCAAGTTATAAGCAACAACAATATATTCATCAACTGGTCTATAGCCCTGATTAGCCATTAGTAATGCTGACATGATTCATCTTCATAATCACACAATTGGTAATGGGGTTGGTATTCTTCAACCGGAAGCCAAATCAAGGGATACTTAAATTTATGCCCTATCTAGAAGGACCCTATTGAATTCATAATCCTAGCATATTGTGGAACCCATGTAACAGCAACCACAAAATTAGGAAATCCAAAAGGGTCACACTCCTGCAGACTTGCACTACTAGCCTATGTACGTTTAAGGCATCCAATCAATGGTCGACTCTTTAGCTGTGTAAATAGGTTGAGGAAAAACCTGATAATACTCCTCTTGCAGATGGTTGATTGTTCCCTTATATCAGGGGTACTCATAAAATTCCTAAATGCAAGCCTTAATTCAGTAGCCATACATGGTTCTGCTCTTATCCACAAGGTTGCCTTCTCTTCATTGGTGTCAGATGACTTCATGGCCAAATTCCATTCTACTTGATTTCTCATGAAAGAGATAAAGGCGTGCAATTACTAGTCCCCCATGTAGGAGAAAATGTGTACAACCATATGTAGACTAGCGTATTCACAAATCATATTATGTAGAAAAAGCTCATAAAGTAAGCTTTTCTCATCAAAATCACATGCACAAAAAACATCTAAAAAGTCTGGGTAGAATTACCCAGATATGGTTTATTCTCATAACTGAAACAAATAAACTTTTCCCAAAGAAAGATTGGATAGGATGGGTAAGGCCTTCTACACCCCAACGGGTTCACGGGAGTCCGTACAATTTATTTTTATCATCTGTTAAGTTCTGAATTTCCTGATGTAATTGCTGTAATCATTACTCCTTTTTCATCTCAGTTTTCTTCCTTTCCCATCTTGTCCACTCTTTTGTGAACTTCCTCTTAGCCCACTGTTCTTTGAGAGTTTTACAATTTTTCGATGTTCCTCCAGTGAGATCACTTCCTTTTGCAAAGAGAGTGCTAGCTGCTTCCAATTATGTAATTCTGATATCAACAAAAGTTTTTCTGAACATCGTCCTGCTTCAGGATCTCGTGTTCTCTCGCACGAAACATCAATAGGGGGTGTAAAAACATCTTGAGATTTGAGATGTTTTGCTTCAACTACTAGTTCTTGTGTAACAAGCTTCATCAATAGGTTCTATGGATCAACTCTTACTTATTCTTCCTAAGGGACCTCTGCCTCAACTGCTGGTTCTTGTGTAACAATAGTATCATCAACAGGTTCTTGTGTTTTGGCTTCCAGGTTGATCACCTTGGCATTCTCTGTTTCAGCTGTTGGTTCTTCTGTAACAACAACATCATCAACGTGTTCTTGTATATCACCTTCCCAGGATTCAGTTTGGGTTCCTATTAAGATGGTACTTGGAGCACAAACTTTATACCCAGTCGTCTCTAAAATCTTAGCACATACTAAAAATATAGAACCTGTTGTAGTTTATGCTCTCATCTTATCAACAAACTCTGCAAAAGTATCCAAAACCTGGACCCTTGTTTCTACATTACTATCCTCTGATTGTTGCCTTGATTCTTTATTTTCTTTTTCTAATTCTTCAATTTTATGCAGTAGGGTTTGGGTCTCGTCCTTACCTAATAAAGGAACCTCTTCAGGATGGGCATGTTCTTATTCCTTATTCTCCCCTGCGTCCTTATGCTTGCTTGACTTCTTTCTAGATGGAGGCGGGGGCTTTGGCTGGGTGCTGATTCTGACCCTCTTCTTAGGTATCCTGCCACCTATTGGATTTTCCAGTGATCTTTTCTTGATTCTGCTTCCAGAGTATTTGCCTTGCTCTTCATTAACCCTAGCTTCCTTTGGAGCATCACCGGGGGTTTCAACTTTCTTTTGGTATGAAGTCCTCAACTTTTTTCTCTTAAACTCTTCCCAGCTCCAGCCTTGGCATTCTAGGGCATCCATTATCATTAATTTTCCAGATGCGCAACAACCTTCACAATAGCAGACACATGCTTCAGGTTCTTCAACAGGAAATATGTATGGTTAACCAATTGCCTATGTCGGAGACGGTTTAACAACGGGAAATTATATTTAAACACTATTGTTGCTTGTCCTTCCACAATTAATGTATTTGATAATGTATAAGGCAACATCTCCCCATGGCTAAGGAAGCGACAATTGGTCCCCTTGCTCTTCTTCTCCAGTTGTTCCTCCCCTTGCATATATTCCACCTTGAGAGAAGGATCATTGATTTTCTGGTTAAACCACCTTTTTCCTTTAGATTGTAATGTTGATACTATGGAAATTACTTCTGAAGTGACTTATAACTTCAACCTCCTAACCTCCATCTAATTCCTATTCAAGTTCTTGGAAAACTCCATGGCAACAGTTTCTTTTGACCCTTTGAGTCATTTGAACCACCCTGCCTCTTTAATAATCTGGCATGCCTCTAGGAAATTCTCCAATGCTTCTATGGAATCGGGCTCGTGGTTGGCCATTGCTCCTCCCATCTCTGCTTTAGACAACACCCTCTGTGTTTTTCCTTCTTATTCTTTTGAGAATTATGTGAAATGAAGATACAATGCTTCGTTGGGATAGGTATCAGGGTAGTAAAAGTAGGTCAATAAAAATAGTGATGTCGGATCAGGGGATCATACGATATGTGTTATGGTCTCATTATTAATTTGGGGTTTGAAGATATATTTTAAATGCGATTTGAACCTATAGCATGCTTGCCATAAAAGGATGATAATGATTGTAGGATTTTCCAATGATTACAAGGTTTGTCACTTTAATGTTTGATTTAAATTATAGATTATGAAATGATTCACCCTCCCCCAAGTTTTAATGCGATGACCATCCTCGACTGTCAGATGGAACATCATATTAATTGCCATAATCGTTAAATAAAGAAAATAAATATACATTTCAAATGACTCATTGACGGTGATGTGGTGGAAAAGTATTGGTGACATGATTGATTCTAGCAACAACATGCTGATTAGGTCCTCTATTCCGACGACGACATGTTGATGATATCATTTATTAAGGAAGACAACTATGCCCAATTCGTTGATGCATATTTTTAGCTGTTACAGTTGTAACAACATATGTAATTGATAATTCTACTCTTTACAACAGAACTCTTATTTACAATACTTTTAAAAGCTTTTAAAGAAAGAATGAAAAGACTTAAGCGTGTAACAACATAAGATAACATGTATGAAATAGATGATGTTGTTACAGGGAAAAAATCTTGTGTAACAACCACCACATAGTGGTTTTCAACTGTTACCATTATCTTCTTGTGCCCTTAGAAGAGGTTTTCATAGAAATATTTTATTATATCTATATACTATATATTATATATAATATATATATAATATATATTCATTTTGGCGTGTCATCCAGCAACAGAGTTGGTTTTCAACTCTTACACTTATCGAGGATTAAAAATTTGGCAGCGTAGGAGAACTTTTCCTGCTCTTATAATTTGAAGATCATATTCCGAGACAATGTTGACAAATGAATCCTTTGGAGTTTGTTTGTGATATAACCGAAGATGATGCCCATTAGAAAGTAATGGTGTCCTAGCATTGTCGATGGTGACTAAACTCACAATCCCATTGTCAAAGACCGTATTAACTTCATAAGGATCTAACCATTTGGTGTAGAGCTTCCCCTTGAAATCCTTGAATCACAAATCATATAATAGAGTCCAATATCCTTTTTGAAACACCTTATTTTTGATGAGTTTGTCATGCCACTTAGCCCTCTGTTATTGGATGATATTTGTTTGCTAAATGGCAACCAACCTCTTCTCATAAAGTTCATTTAGCTTATTTAACCATTGTTTCTGTGCTGTAGCCAAATATAGATTCACTTGTAAAGCTATTCTCAGTGTCTTTATTTCTAAATCTATGCGAAATAAAGGATTTTTACCATATGCTGATTCATATGGTTAGAATCCCGTAGTGTTCCTCCATGTAGTCCTTTATGCCCACAACGCTTCTGGCAGTTTATCAACCCAATTTCTCTAGTGGCTGGCCACAATCTTGGAAAGAATTCCCTCAATAACCTTATTGGTTCTTTCCACTTGGTCATTTTCCCATGGATGATAAGGTGAAGTAATCCTATGATAGGTTTTGTATTTCGCAAATAGCTTATGGAACAAGTGAGATGTGAATTGCGGCCCTCTGTCTGTCACTATTTCCCAAGGAACCCCAAAGTGAACAAAAATGTCTTCAAACAAGAAGTCTAAAAAAGCATGTTTTGCAGCTCTGGTTAGTGCCTTGCTTCAACCCACTTTGTGACATAATTTGTGCAGACCAGGATGTAGGAGTTTTTTTGAGATGGAGGATTTATTGGCCCTACAAAATCCAAGGCCCACATCTCAAATGACTCTAAAACTATCTGAGGGTGTAACAACATCTCATATGACTGGAGTAGTTGACCCATTCTTTGACAATTGTCACATCCTTTCATAAATTTCTTTGTGTCCTGGAATATAGTAGGCCAATAGTACCTTGTTGAAAGCACCTTATGCCTTGTCATTTTATCTGCAAAGTGCCCTCGACAAGGTTCTTTATGACAAGATTTAAGGATATAAAATATTTCATCCTCCCTCACACAACACTTGATCTGATGCTTTGACCCAGTGTCATAGAGGTTTCCTTCGATACAACAGTATCTTGCACTTTGTTGAACAACTCTTCTCTTCTCATATGAGGATAGGTGTTGTGGGAGTCATCCTGCATCAAGATAATTAGCTATGTCTACATACTAGGTTGAGTGAGTTGAAATAGAAATGAGATATTTATCGGGAAAAGAATCTTCAATAGGCATACATTCATTATCAACAATTAGCCTAGAAAGAAAATCAACCACTACATTATCTTTCCCAGGTTTATCTAGGATTGTTATGTCAAATTCCTGTAACAACAATAACCAATGCGTAATCCTACCATTAGTGATTGGTTTATTCATTAGAGAACTAATGGTAGAGTGGTCAATATGCATAAACACTTGATATCCCATAATGTAGTGTCGAAATTTGTTGATGGAATGTACTACTACAAGAAATTCCTTTTCTGTCACTGTGTAGTTCAGTTTAGCTGGAGTCAAATTATTGCTTGTGTAGTAGATAGCATATGGTTTTCTATTCTCTAGCTGACCCAACACAACTCCCACAACACTATCAGATGCATCGATGGCTATATGAAATGACAAACTCCAGTTTGGTCCTCGTAAAACAGGTGCTGCTGATACACACTTTTTCAATTCTGTAAAGGCTTGCTCTCATTTCCATGTCCAAACAAATTCCATATCTTTAATAAGAAGAGAAAATAAAGGGGATGCAATTCTTAAAAAAAAAATTCTATACATCGTCTATAATACCCTGCATGTCCCAGAAAACTATGTACCTCATTTTGCATTTTGGGAACTGGAATTTTCAAAATTACCTCTATATTAGAAGGGTCTACTTTAATTCCATCAATAGGGATAAAATGTCCCAACAAAATTCCTTCATTCATCATCATGTGACATTTATATGTACTTAATGAAACAATAGTTTATACACATCGTTATAGTACTTTTTAAAGATTAACTAATGATGTTTCAAAAACATCGCCATAAGGTGTAAATTCATCCATGAATATTTCTAAATAATCATTTAATAGATCTGAGAATATCCCCAATATCACCCGTTGGAAATTTGTTGACGCATTACAGAGTCCAAAAGGAAGAACTTTGTATGCAAAGGTTCCCGAAGGGCAAGTAAAGGTGGTTTTATCCTGATCTTCAGGGGCAATCTGTATCTGATTGTAACCACTAAACCCATCCATAAATGAAAATAATTTGTTTCCAGACAAGGTGTCAAGGACCTGGTCTGTGAATGGAAAAGGGAAATGGTCCTTTTGGGTGGCCATGTTAAGTTCTCTATAGTCTACACAGACTCTCCACTTTCCATTCTTTTTAGGGACAATGACAAGTGGGGATACCCATTGACTATCAGAAATTGGATAAATGAAGTTATCATTTAGGAGTTTTTGTAATTCTTCCTTGACTACCTCCTTAAGTGTTGGGTTCATACATCGTTGTGGTTGTCTAACTAGACTGCAACCCTCTTTTAAATAGATATTGTGGGTGCACAGGATAGGATGAATTCCTTACATATCTATGTAATCCCACACAAATGCCTTTTTATACTTATGTAATAGCTATAAAAACATTTTGTTTTGTTCCAGAGTCAGGTCTGGTTTAACATTGAGATGTTTACCTAGTTCTATTTCAACTCGGCTGCTCTTGATATTTGGAGTGGTCTTCATATGTTCAAAGCTCAAATCCTCCAAAGCGTCTTCCTCCCTCAAGTTCTCAATAGAAGTGACATAAAGATGATTACTTATAAAACCATTTATAATATCGTCTTCTATCTCATCCTTAAAGTACTGGGATTTATCGAGGATAAGAAGTGGTTTGGAGTTAACTGATTCGGGTTTGAACTCATTCCACAAGGGGTTTACCAACTACCTACTTGGTTTTGCAAGAGGATAAAGGCTGAGGTTTTTTGTAGCTTGTCCATTTGAAATTGTCATACAACCTGACCTACAACCTATAAATGCATTTGTAGTGGCCAACCAGGGTCTTCCCAGGATCAAGGGATGCCCCCCTAAATTTGATTTGGGTTGCAAGATAAGAAAATATGATGGATATATCTAGGAATCACTCTAATAACTACATCTTCTAATACCCCTTCTGTCTTAACATGGAACCTAGGATGGTAAAGAATTCTTTAGTCATTACATTAATTGCTACCCCTAAATCAATTAGTGTATTTGGGATGGACGTCTCATCAATGTAAACGGTAACTCTAGGATTCTGTAAATCATTATATTTAGTCAACAGAGACTGACTAGTCATTAATTCTAATAATTTCCCCATCACATGGATAGTGACAGTGTCTTTAGGCTTTCTTCTAGGTTTTTTTACACAAAGGTCCCTTACTGTTTTCGCATAGATGGGATTGTCCTTGATAGCTTGTAGGAGGGGAATCCTGACATGTAGATTTTTCAACTCTTGAGAAAATCGGAGTCAGGCTGTGAAGTCATCCTATTTCTGATAATCTTTGCGGATATGGGGGGTCCTTAGTTATTGTAACAATTGGGTCAGCTGATACAAATGTGCCAACATTATTTGGGTTAGCTGTTACAAATGTAGTAGTAGTCCCGTGAGAGTCCATAGGATCACCCTTAGGAGATTCACATTCTTCCTAGGAGAGGTTTTTACTACTTTTCCCTACCGTAGATGGATTTCATTACATTCAACGAGAGTGGTGTAATATGTTTGGAAGGAAGTGAGAGCTTCTAAAGCCTGGGCTACCTTATTATTTGGGTTAAGATTAGGTTGTACAGGTAATTATGGTCATATGGGAGGTGTAGCAATAAGTGTTGAGAGAGGTGGTAGCTCTAATTGCTGTTGCATTGGTAATGCAGAAGGGGTTGGACCTAAATAATTTCATCTCCAATTTTTGGGCCAAGAATATGATTGAGATGGAGGGTATTGAAAAGGTGGAGAGGGAGACCATTGGTTCCATGGTGAGGAATATTGAGCTAGAGGAGGTGAGGAATATTTCCATGGAAATGGTTGTGTATTATATACATTATTCCATGGATTAAAAGAAAAAACTTGAGGCATACTTGGGGCCATGGCTGCCAAGGCTTCCTGGACCGAATGAAGTAGGAGGAATGGAATTCCTCACTTGATTATTTAAGCATTGATTTAATCAAGGAAGTCTGGACAATAACCTATAGAATGCTCCAAATCACAAATGCTACACAAGTTGATACTGTCGACTTTACAATCCCTCAAGGAATGTTTATCCTTACATTTTGGGCAAGATATAGCCAAAGCTTTCTCGACTTCATCCTATGCCTTTTTTACTCGTACAGTTGTCAGTTGGGTAGATAAAGTACTGAGGAGGTGAGTTTTAAGGTTCTTGAACAGGTTCCTGATCTTGGCTCTAGTCTCCCACCTGCATTTGCAATTTTGTTGTATTCTAATGGAGGCGTCTTGTGTCATGCTTCTTCCTTGTGATGATCCTCTCGAGAATCTTAAGTAGAGTTTTATTATCTCATCAAATTATTCTTGAGATATATCTCCCTTCCCTAGAAAATTCAATGTATCCAGGCAGTCATCTCTCATTCCCCGTATGAATATTGTTTTCAGGATATCTGGATACAATCACTATGTTTAGATCCCTATAGATTATAGTGGAATCACTCCACATAATCCTCAAATCTTTCTTCTTCTTTTTATGTCATCATGAATATTTCCTCCCTCAAGTCCTTGGTCCGAAACTTGTCCAGATATTTTGACAGAAAGGTAGTTTTCATCTCTCCCGATGTTCGAATAGTGGCAGAGCCCAGTTCCATGAATCATCTCAATGCTGCTCCCTTTGGAGTAGTAGAGAACAATTTCAGCTTCTGAGCATTCAAAGTGTAATCATAGCTCCTACACAAGACATCAAATTCAAACAAGAATGTATCAGGAACTTCTACAGTCATTCCTTGAAAATATGGAAAAGCTAATAAGGGAATGTTTTTCATGGGAGCTTCGCCCCTTATATCGCTTATTGGTAATTCAAAAGTGGTAACAGTGGCATTATTCCTTGTATTATCATTATTATTGTTATTATTTCCTTCCATTGTAGATTCCCCAGTTTCTTGTTTTGATGACTCCTCTCCCAAAGATGATGATTGTATAAGTTGCTCTGGGGCTCGCTATTTCACAACATTCCCTGAATCTGCGTATTAATAAGCAAAAGAATGTTTTTCTAGTTTTGGCTCTAAGTGCTCCCCACTGGTTTCCCCTTGGCATTCATACCCAAGGTCCTGACCACTAGTCTCTCCATGTTGTTATCGAATTGAATCTACAGTCTCGAGAGTATATATACTAGTTTGAGGGTGATGAGGTCTTAAGACGAAGGAACCAAATTCTTCTAACCTTAGTATGGGAGTAACACCTTTGTGTGGTCCTATTTTTCTTGTATCCTTCTATGAATTTGACTATTCTCTCTCTGCTTTTGAAATTAATTCATGAATGAATGTTTCCCTCCCTAAATCTGCACTTTTCTTATTCCTTTTATGATCCATTTTTCTTGTAGGTGTATTAGAGTTATTATGTTTCGAGTCTTAACTGTTCATACACTATATACATGGACCCTATGTATAATTATTTCACACTCTAAGTGACTTAGTCGTTACATTGGTGAGTTCGCTCAGGTATGTTAGAGTGATGCGTAGGTTCCTACCTCTCATCTTACTGCCAAACATTTGTAAGATTGAGGACACTTCTAAAAAAAAAAGAAATTCAAAAGTTAACACACCTTAAGTGTTCTAATGATCACAGTGTTGAGCCCACTTAGGTATGTTAAAGTGATGTGAAAGTTCTTACCTCTTGTATTTCCGCCCAACACCTGTGCACTATAAACACTATACTAACAAAACACACTGGCTGACTGTATCATCAATTACCTTCCTCGACAACGACGCCAAAATGTTGTGCCAATTTAATCACTATTTAATTTGACTGAACCACAAGCATTTAATTGTCAACCAGGGTAGGTCTATTTATTTCAAAGGTCTTTGCACTATCTGTGCCGATACATAATAGCCAGGAAATGAAATGAAAGAAAATGTTGTTGAACACAATTGCAAAACTTAAAGCACTTATGCAGAAATTTAAAAGACATTCTACATGAATGAAATCCACTCATCACACTTCATGTTTTTCTCAAAGAACAGGCGCGCTACATGTCATTAGTAAAACTGTATCAGTTGATTAAATATTATAGTTCTAACCAATCCTGTGTAATAACATTTAATGAATCTAAAAACATAAGTGCATCAATACTACAATTCACACAACATTAATGAATCACAATTAAAAGAAAGATAAAGCATATAGGTAATTTACTACTATTGCAATCCTTGTTAAAGAGGAGGGCCCTTCCTTCCTAGCAGGGCGTAGGGATGAAATGGAAATTAGTTAAAAACTCAACATGAGATCTGTATGAACATCACCAGAAGTGTTCTGTATTAAAAATGATTGGAAATTACAAGATCAAAATGTCGATGGTATTCATGTGTTGTCATTCCCTTTTCATGGAACCGAACCTTTTTATAATGTTTACAAGCCTTGAAAATTAGGGAACAGACCAGCCATGAGAATCTCATGATTCTCATGCTGATCAATATTAAGAGAAGAATAGAAAGCGTGACAATTTTTTTTCCAATAAAAGAACAATTCAAGTTACATCGTCTCCACAATCATAACTGTTGATATCCTTTGACCATCCGTAGATAATTCATGATTCTTGACAACTATCTTTGAAGATAGCAACCACGGTATTTGGCAGTTGTGGTGTAACAACAACTCGAGTTGTAACAAAAAAACTTTGGACTGTAACAACAAATCCTCAAAGTGTAATAACAAGTGACAACAACAACTGCTCATCCTTAGTCCTTAGTATTTAGTAGCAAAAAATCCTTGAAGTGTAACAAAAAATCCTCAAAGTGTAACAACAAGTGACGACAACAAAAAATTCTCGAAGTGTAACAACAAGTGTAATAACCAAAAAACTTCTCCCACAATTACCTTGGTTATCCATCTCAAAAAGGCACCACTTCGTTGAGTATTTAGTGAAAGATGGAAAAATAATATGTTGAGAAAGGATTTCTCTTATAACCAGGTAAAATTGTAGTTGGGACATTAATTTCATAGGTTTATAGAGATAATAATGAAAAGTGGGGAAATAGGTGTCTAAGATATGCTTAAAAACTGCACCCAACAGTAAGTATAACAGGTCAAAATATTTCATTAAGAAACAAGTTGTTTAAAATGAAGAATTCAAAGGATGAGGACGTGGCATCCTTCCTCATGAGAGTCTCTCAACTAAGAGACCATTTGCAAGTAATCGGGGAACCAATCATTGATTATGAAGTTATCATTGTGTACTGAGTGCATTGCCACCAGAATGGAGCAACTTTGTAACACACATTTACTCCAAGAAGGATTCAACTTCCTTTAATGAGTTGTGGGAAAAATTCATATTATAAGAATAAAGGATTAAATTAAAAAATTATATTGGATTTAATGAGCAATCTCAAGTTTTTCTAGCTTGAGTCAAGAAGCTAAAGAAAGAAAAGTTGGGTAAGTCCAAGAAGAAAGGCATGCCCAAAGTGAATTTTTTTGGATGTAATGAATTTGGACACTTTAAGAGGGACTATCCAAACAAGAAGAACAAAAAGAGAAAGGAAAGGAGTGAAGCTTATGTAGCTGAAGCCATGGGAGAAACTAAGAAGAAGGAAAGGAGGAAGAAGTGAATGATCTTTACTACTAAACAAGGTCCACTGACTCTTAGGTTATCTGACAAGATTAATCTTTCTTTTAGAATAACATGTTTTGCATAACATCATAGAAAGAAGCATATGATAGTAGCATGTCTAGAAGTGGTCTAGAATTTACATGATTAAGTTGCTTTTAGGAGATCATCTAGATAGATGGATATATAGACCATTTTTGAAAACTGATCATCCAGGAATTATTTAACATTATGTTAGAGGAATTCATATTGCTTAGGCAGATCATCATGATCCTGGAAGAACCATAATTATGAAAGGTGCTTGGAAGAAGAACTATGAAAAAATTTAGTAGACATTCCATGTAATGTGGAATCAATATTTTTAAAGGGATGAAAGAATGAAATGGGTGAGGATACAGGCTCTTTGTGAGATATATAAATATCAAGATGATCAGATAAAAGCATAGGAATTTATACTAGATATAAAACTTTGGATTAAGATTCATATGTATAGAATCTTGTGGAAAGAAAGTTGGTCATAAAATATGCTTAGGTATATGTATGCATGATGCTTGAAAAGAATAGGAATTGACTTACTTAAGGATGTATAAAAGATTAAGATTTTCTCTAGAGAAGATTGGTCGAAGAGGATCAATATTCTTTGAGGACTAAGAATTGGAGATCTAAGATAAGAATATTCCTAAAATTACATACCTTATAGACATTTGGATGGGGTATGTACCTTGTAGAGGTAGTGCAGTATCACACGTAAAGCCTCCCAATATAATGGTCTTAATTAAAGTAGAGCTTGTCCAGTTAGGCCTCAGGGACAATGCTAGTCATGATGATGATGCTTACAATATGGCTTATAAATCCAACTCTTATTGAGAACTCTTTAGTTTGAGATATGTTTTTTACTAGTTGTACAGTTATGAATACCTCACTAGTTAAGAGGGAGCGTTGAGAAATATAACTAGTTTCGGTCTTCATAATTATTGTACTCATTCAATATGTATCCTATATGACGAATAAGAAAATAAGAAAGAAAATTGTTATTATTGAAGCATCAGTTTCATGATCATTATTAATAGAATTCTAGGTAAAAGCATGTTCTTCATTCTTCTAGGGTTTGTTAGACCTTAGGATTTATTGTCATGAGTCAATGGAGTCAACTTCATGTTTATAACACCCTTCCGGGAATTTTGTAATTGTAAAAAGAATTGTTTTTTAGTCTATAAAGTCTTGTAATATCCAAAAGTACAAGTTAGCCCTAGGATCATCAAGTCGGCCTAAAGGAGGGAATTCAACCCCTTGAGAAAGCTATATAAAGGAGAAACTTGACTTCATTTATTACATACTCACTCACAAGTTCAATTTATCAAGAAAGAGTTTGATATGTAACTGGGAAGTAAGAAGAAGAAGAGATAAAGTCAAGGAGAAGCTAGAAGGATGAAATCTATTGTTTATGGGCTCTATCTCTCTCACACGTGAAAAATTCTAGGGTTTTTGGGCTTCAGGAAGAGGTTGAAGTTGTAGGTCTAAGTTGCAAGAGGACGAAGTGTAGAATCTTGTAGCTGGAAGGAAGGATACTTGATCTAGACCTCGTTGACCTTAGGAGAAGGTATCTTGCTCCAGGAAGGTCTAAAGAGTAGGTTGATCTAGGGTTTCCTTGTAAGCTACAAGACGAAATTGTAGGGTCAAACTTGCGGGACGAGTAGCAGTGTTGTAGCTAGTAAGTCAAAGTTGCAGGGTGTAGCAGTTTGGTGTAGAATAAGCAAGGACTTGAGAAAGGGTTGACTTGGTACTGGGAGAAGGAATTGGTCTAGGGATTGGGTCTTTGTATCTCATTTGAAGCAGATTACAAGAAGAGAATAGTTTCTGGGTTTCCCCTTGGAGGGGTTTTTCATTGGCTGAGAGCTTATATATGTTTCCTGTTTTGTCACTGGTATTGTTCTTGATATTATTTGATGAAATATCTAACTAAAGAAGTAAAGAATATAACTAAAGATTCACAAGCACTATCAAGGTTAAAGGAAAATAATATATAGTAGTTGTCACTTTACATTTTCTAACACAGGGAAAATAAGGAATTATTATAGAAAAAGAAGAAGAAAAGAAAAAGGAGCAAGAAGAGTTGCAACAATAATTTGGGTAGCAAATATCGTCTCAACCTATTGAGCCTCCTCATAATTTAATTGATCTAACTCAATAACAAGAGGAGTTGATGAATATAGGTATTCTAAAGGAAAATGAATAAGCACTATAAATTGATGAATCAACTCATAAGACTACAAAACTTAGGCCACTAAGTAGATTAAGGGGCCTAAAGTAGACCAAGAAGTTTATCAAAGGAATTAGGGTAATTTTAAGGCAATTGGTGAAAATCAAGTGCTTATCCCAACCATGGCCAAAGAAATTATAGTGCCTACCATGACCTAGGAACATGATCAAGGTAAGAAACAAATAGAAACAACATATAAGCAGGATGCCGCACTTAAGAAGGCCCCATCATCTAATAAGGCTAGAGAAAATGATAGAACATTTTCATACCCAAAATAGTATAGACAACATTTTTTCCTAGGTATATCAACAAATTCTTGAGCCCTTATATGAGGTTGTCGATGCATAATCTATTTCCTATGACTGTTGAAGGTAATTTATCGTGAAAAGAATTCAGAGAAAGTGCAACATTAGTGTTAGGGCCGAAATCTACCTCAGATTGAGAAAGGCAGGTCTAGGGTAACATCAAACCATGCTTAACCTAGTAGCTAGCCCTACCAGGTTGGGAGAGAGCTCTCTCCTTATCAATCTTAGTGAAAATTTATCAAGGAAGGATTGATATGAATGATATAAAAACTAATTTTAAGCTAGGTATGCTTGCTCAGAGGAATTTTATTGATTTTAATGATTTGGTTGCTGGACCAAATGAGGAAGGTAGCTTTGGGTCCGGAAAATCAACACAGATTTGCAGAGGTTTCTGTGGGGCGAGGTAGGAAAGTGTTTTAGCACTTTGAAATGAGTGTAATGGTGAGTATAAAGACTGTTGAGGAGTTGGAGAGGGAATACAAGTGTCATGAGTCCTCTTCAGACAATAGAAAACATGTAAAACTAAATAAACCCCAAGATAGAGCACTAAAACACCAATGGATTCTACCTTTTACACTTGATTCATTTAGTTATGCAAAATAAGAGAGATGATGGCACATATAAAAATAAGATCAACTGAAATAATAGAGGAAAAACAATGCTAATTCACATTACCACAAGAATCCCACAAAATGCTGCAAAACCCTAGTTTATTTCCTTGCCAAATTGCAGAAGTGATATACAAAGTAGCTCAATGTATCCACAAGAGTCCAAACTTGACAAATGACTAAGAAATTACAAGATATAGGCATCAAACCACCTTTTCTAGCCATCAGGTGTCAAATCCATGAGTCAAGGAATTGTTTCAACAATATCTAAACTAGGAACTGAAAAATAGGCAGTGGAACAACTTGCCTCTAAAACTATGGAAACTGATTCATTCAACTCAAAACCACCTAAAACTGATGTATCTACCTCCTTAAGTCATTCTTCATCAATTTTACATCATAGTACATCAATTTACATCATATCACATCATGGATTTGACCATGAGAGAAGAAAGGTCAAACTGGTAGAAAACTAGGCAAAAATCTGAGTTTTTGAGCAAAATTGGCAAAAGTTTTCTTGATGCACAATGCCATTAGCCTGATGTGCAGCGCCTTTTCCAAGCTGAGTTTGAAGGCCTTCCCCTTCACCAAATTAGCTCCAAGATGGCTTGTTATAAAGGTATATCTATCTACTTTCTAGGAAAAGTGGAAGTTGTGGATTTGGTGTCCATTTGTCTCTTCAAAAATCAGTTCTCCAAAGACTGCTTCCTGTGGGTCCAAAAAGTGGCAGAGAGGGCATTTTTGAGGGGTTTTTTGCCCTTTAGGTGACCCAAATCTCCTCCAAACTTCATGAAAATTTCTTGGTTTTAGTAATTTTTCATGAGGAATTGAAAAATGCAAGCCATTCTTCAAAATTCTCAACCAGATCAATGCGTAGTGCTAGTGATGCTGGGCATCAGAGGAAATTTCCTATTTTTTGCAGTTAAAATTTGTGAAATGACAAAAATTTCTCCAAATTGCTTCAAAATTGGCAAGAGGAAAGCTTATCAATTGAATTGTTTAGCCAAGGAAGCTTCAGCCAAGATTCTAAGTTTATCGTGATCCTTTCTGGCTTTTAAGGCTCTCCTTAACTTGGCTTTTAGGCTTCGTATCCTTATCTTGCAGATTTTGTTCCGGGCCAAATAGTGATAGGCCATGTGGCGCAACATGTTCTTCTCCTTATTAGCCTTATCAAGAAGGTTCTCAAGGTGAATATTCACTCTTTCCAACCATGATTCTCGGTCAACCTCTATTTCTTGCTCTAGTGAATTCAGCTTGATTTTCCTTCTTTTTATCACTTGCCGGTTTTCCCTTATGGTTTGCAGCTCCATCATTGTTTGTTTGTTCTCCAATTGCTTGTTTTGTTGCTTAAGGTAATTAATGATCCATTTAGACCTCTCAAGGTCAAGTGATAAGGCTTATATCTCAGCTTCTTTCTCCTTGATGATCACATCCTTGAGTCTTGGGCTTTGGGAGCCCAAATCAGTGTCCTCTTCCTCAACTAAAATAAAATCCCTGTCTTGGCCTTTAGAAGGCCCTTCATCATGAAATGGTTGCTTTCCTCTATCCTGTACTTGTTCTGCTGAAGAAGAAGGAAAAGCCCCTTTCACCCCAGGTGAAGATAGCATTTTCCTATTGTCCGGTGAAGAGAACGAGACCCCTTCCACCCCTGGTGGAGATAATACTCGTTTGGAAGCTACAAAAAGTCTTCTTGTGCCCTTTTCATAAGTTATAAACACAGGAATGTGAGCCTCTTTGGTTTTGCTTTCATGCTCTCTTTGTTGCCCGGAAGGTCCACCTTCCTCTTAAGGTTCTGCAAAAATTTGAGGCCCCTTGAAAATATCATGGGAAATGAAGGTTTCCCATGGCACTCCCAACTGAGTGAGCTGATGCACAACAATAATCTTGATGACAACAAAGTGATAAATGCTATTGAGCTACTGTGGGTATGGTTTTCTCTTTGCAAGCACAATCATCCTCTCTATATTTTTGCTAATGAAGTATGAAATACTCATCATTCTAACCCTGGTAAAATGCATAAGTAATCTGATATGATAGGTGTAGAGTCTAGAGAACCTTCCCTCATATGTGAAGTATTTAATGATGAGTTTCATTAGTGGAACATACCGGTCCTCCAAAAACTTAAAAGGAAACACCCTGCCCAATTGACTATGATATTTGGCTTTAATGTAGGGTTCATAGTTTTGTTTGCTGATATTCTATCTTTTGTTCTATCTTTCCCCCACATCTGGCATCCTAGTTGCTTCTGCAATAATGGCTGGTGAAAGAAAAAAATGATGCCAACAAGCTGTACCATAACTCCATGTTGATGACAAATTGCCTAGCTAATTCATGATGATACTTAACCCTCTCAACTATCTCACAAAACTCAAAGCAAGATTGGTATCTGAAACAAGTGGTGGCAAGAGGACAAGCAAGAAGTTTAGCAATGATAATAGGCTCCTCCCTGATTATTTTCCCACCCTTGTGAGGTCTCCTAGGCTATACATTCCTTTCTCTTGAACTGTCACTTTGTGTTTCTGCTTCATAGCTTGAGTCATTGTTTCTTTCCATGATGCTTAGTGTTGTCTTAGGAAGATGATGTGATGAAAGTATGATGAAAAATGGTGATGAAGGAGGACAATGGTGATGAGTATGAAGAGATTTTACTCTTGGGAAATGGAATTGGGGAATGAGCGGATTAGTTTTGGGAAACTAGGGTTTAGTGAGGGATTTAGGGTTTGATGAGGGAATTAGTTGCTTTAGGGGAGTGGGATATGGGAAAATGGGATAAATGGAGTGATTTAGGGTAATGAAAGAGTGAAAAGGGGGAAATGATGTTGGTTTTGGGTTATCGAGTGAAAGTTGTACAATGAAATGGAAAATGATGAAGATAAGGTAGGGTTTAATTTTCAAAATGCAAAATTCATGAAGAACACATGTAGAAGATCAAATTAAGCTCAAATGCAAAAAGGACTTACTTGTAGAAGAGAAATGCAGTGCTTTTGAGGGTTATTGAGTGATTTGGAACGTTTGGGCAACTTCTGGACTGATGCACAATGCACTGGGCCCAATGCGCAGTGCCTTCCTGATGCGCAGCACCCTTGTAAATTTACACTGGCAAAAACTATCTGATGCGTAGCGCTCCTCTGATGCACAGCGCCAACCCTCTAATGTGTAGCGCCTCCCTGATGCGCAACACCTTTTTACAGATGACTTTTGAAAGCCTTATCGGTTTCCAAATTAGGTGTGTGATATCTCGTTGGAAAGATGATTGAGCCTACTTTCTAGAACATCTTGAATTTTTCAATTTGGAGTTCATTTCCATTGTCAAAAGTCAAATCTCCCAATACTGGTCAAAATGTGAAAATGAGGCTGCCTAAATGCAGAGTGTTGTTGCAGTCAACTTTTGAAGGTCTTACTCAACTCCAAATTGAACTCATGATAGCTAATTGGAAATATATCTCTATCTAGATATCATTTAAATCATCAAGCAAGTCATTTTAACATTCCATCTAGGTGAAATCTTGATTTTCCCAAAGTCACTCTAGAAGTGCATCAATCTTCTTGAGGCCAATGATGTTTTTGACATTTTTCCCAAACCATGAAACCTGTGTAAAACTGAAAGAGGTTTTTCTTCTTGGGTCAATGATGTACAAAAAAATCTCTCACTTTTGTCAAATTCATCTTTTCTTGCTTAGAAACATAGTTTGAAGAAAACCTATCCCGATATGTGGAACATGGGATTTGTAGAAATGAAGGGAAATGAAGGGGATGAGGGGATTCTAAATTCTTGAGAATATTTTGGGAAGTAGGGAGGGATGTTAGGAATCAGGAGAAAGTGGAATTTCAAATATTGAGTGAGGGGAAGGGGTCCAAAAGGGAAAAACACAGACCTAGCCTAGAAAATTGTCAAATTGTAGCAATAAGCTAGGGTTTGTGGGAAAATGACGAATTTGAGGGATATCAGTGATGGAAATTGTTTAAGAAGGTATATTAAGGATAGGGGAAGGTGTATGAACATCAGGACACAAGTTTTGTTGATCATTTTGCCATCCAAGAAAAATTACCTTCAAAACCCTAGGAGAGGGAAATGAGGCTTAGCCAAGTACAACTGAAGCACGAACAAGGTGTAAAATGACCCATTGGAACTTGAAATGATGATGAAAACTCTCTAAAAGATGGTAAACTCAGCTGAATGATGACATGGACCGACATTTGGACAACTTTTGAAAGGAGTGAAAACAAACCCTAGACCTAATACCTAGTGACCAAATTTTACTTGAAGACTCATTGAAATGACAAAATTTGACTTTGACACCCTGAAATCACTTTGTAAGAGCATGTTTGATCACTGGAGGAAGGTTGCAAAGACTGAATCTAACGATTAGTATGGAAAATGCTATAATATTGTTGTAGTAGCTACAACACACTCCAAAATTTTGGCCTACACTTAAATTTTAGAGCCTACTATGGATCCTGTGATTGATCATTCCTTAGTCACACATTGGTAAGCTGATGATCTCAAGCTCCCCTCTTCGATATTAAGATTCATTCACGCTTTTATCTTTATATAGTATGTGTCATCTTTGGGCATGGGGATGATCATTTATCATGTAAAGGTATGTTTTTATTGTTTCAAGGGGAAATATTTGTGACAATGTATTGTCCCATCACATAGACATGTCTCACATTCAATTCATGCACTCTTGCACAAGTGTCGCATTTATCCTCCCAAAGTCTATCATCGAAGCCACACTTATGGTAACCTACAACAAAGGTTGTTGCACTAAGCGAAGTATGTTTTTATATGTTCTGGATGGTATATGTTGTATCACTAAGTGTTAAAGTGTGTGATCGTAGTCAAATTCTATCACTGTTCACATTGGTTCAACTGGTCCCACATTTAACTAAATTCTTGAGTTTCCTTAGAAACCTAGCCTCATCCAACTTTCCTGAATTGCGCACTTCACATTTGCAACCCTCAAGCTTTTTCGCTTTCCTTGTAGAACTGAAAAATGCACAGAAAGCCCAACCTCCCTTGGCATCCAAAACTGTGCAGTGGATTCCTCCAGTGTCCTTCCCTGAGCCGAAACCCACTGTCTCCAAAAATTGTGCAATTTTGTTCCTCAAGCATCTCAATTTCCCACTCCACCTTGCATCGTGAAACTGCGTAGGTGTGTCCTCCCAGGGCCTCATCCTGTAGTAGTCACTACCCGCTTAAACTACACAATTTTTCCTCTCAATGACCACTAAGAAGGATGGCATGCTAGATGACTCTCAAGGAGCTGAGGAGGAAAGATAAGGAGACCAAGGAACCCAGGGTATGATAGAAGATCGAGACTGCATGAAGAGTCCATCTAATGCATAACCATTTGGAGGGTAGGTATGGAAAACAAAGCACATGTTTTTGAAAAAGACATCTTAGTGTAGTATGAAGGACTTCTTATCATTTTCATATCATTATGTATTCAATGACATGCATGGTTGCAAGCACTAAAAGTCATTCCATGTGTTTCCTCTAATGTCTTGCTCCTTTTAGCTTGTTGGATCAATTGTTTTCTGATGTACCTGAAACTCTGAGCGCACTCCAATTGTATTACAAGCATACAAATCAATCCTATTGACTTCTAAAATGCCGAATATCAAAATAGAAATTCTGTTTCAACTTAAACATAGAAACTGGATTCCTTTATTGTTTCATACAGGGCGCAACCATATAATTAGTTTTATATCATATATCAGATACCAGCCACTGGTTTCAAATAAAGCAAAAACATTTGCGCCCTATCTGCGTTGCATTAGTTGCAGTCAACAAATAAAATCAACCATTTACCGATTAAATCAATCCGATGCAATATATTTGCATTTGCCACAACGTAAATAATACCAAATATTTTTGTATCTGTGTTAAAACGCTCTTATACCATATATCTATGCCCATAAAAGTTTTTGTGACATGGAATTTAATTGCAACTTGTAGAACCTCTGTAGATCTGCGTTTTTCATTTTACTGGTCCTGAACGCGATGTTCTAAAACTTCTGTGCTCAATTCACTTAGACTGCAATCAATAATGTATTAGAAATACAAACATAAACATGCAGAAGCGCTATGTATTCATAAACATGACATTGTTTCAAAACACCAGCATGGTCCTCAGAATTTCACATAAACTCTGCAAGCGCTTTTCTTCAATCAGATCTCCTGTTTATTGAAATCACTACTTGTTTTTTTTGGTCTGGCAAAGTAAATTGGCATTTTCTGTGCTCCATTACGCAATTGTTGGGATTGTTGGGCGCAAAATAATGAAAATCCAATCTAACAAGCTAATTCTGAACAACAGTTTGAATAAAAAATGGCAATTAACAATATCCGGGATTTTGAGGCGAGATTTTAGGAATCACAATTTCCAAAATTTGGCGTTGTCCCAAAAACCTGTGCAGTCTGTTTTTTGGTTATACTCTCTGGGAAGATTCTACTCACAAAATTTAACACATATCATTGATCATAACACATATAGTCTATCAAGTTTAAACTGAAACCACAGTTCGAACTAATTCATAGAATTGTCAACGTATTAATCTGCATACCATTAACACAACCACGTCTATTCCATTTATAACACAGATCAACCATCACACATTGGGCGCAAACGCTTTTTTTTATTCATCAGCACTAATAAAACAAAGATTTTCTTTGATGCCTTTTCCCCAAGAACGATCTCCGGTTTTCTTCAAAAACAGTCTTCTTTATTAATCGGAGCTTTTCGCCCATACAAACAACCACACCACACTTACTCTACCTCCCTCAATCTCTTTTCTTATTACATTTTTTAATGTATTTCCTCCACTAATTACTCTAACAAACAGTTAACATAATCACCTATTATTAAATAAAATCTCAAATAAAATAGTTGCATTTATTACAATAATAACAAACTATATGAAGAATCGACCTCCTCAGTAAGACTGAAATTGAATAAACAATAATAAAATTCAGCCTTTCAAACCACAACATGTGGACAATTTTCCACATTGCTGGTCAGTTCTGATGCTCCTGCATCAGACTCCCGGGGAAGAAAAGATTTGTCCTTCAACTTTCAAGGCTTACTCCATATCTCTGCAATTCAGCTGCTGTCAACCAACTGTAATCTTCCATTGGTTTCTCTTTCCACTTGACCAAACACTGATAGTGAGTCTGACCTTTGATTTTCTTTAACACTCTCTTTTTCCTTTTTCCTGCTTTGGGGTTTCGTCTATTATGGCGTCTCCTTGTGGTTCTTCTTTTAGCTTTTAGTATAGGTACCATTATGCAATACATGACTAAATCACCTGTTTGGAATTCCTTTTTCCGCCTCCTCATATCTGCTCACTGCTTGTCTTTGCTACTGCATTCCTGCCATCTGATTTTGACATCCCCCTCAAATATGCTTCTAGGAGTTAGCCAATTCACATCTACTTGGATTTTATTCGGATTCAATTTCAGCTTTTCTTTAGAGACTGCATATTCCTCCAAACCTTCATTCATCAATCTGATGGTGATTTTATATAAGGCTCGAGAATCTGTACTCATGCACCTTTCAACTTCTTCCTTCAAACTGAGTACTGTTGGCACAACACATGGATTAAGGCTTCCACTGATTAGCCATTTATCCATCAACTCTTTCACTTGTGTTCCATCTTCGACATTTTCCTGCATTACCCTGTAGGCTACTTTATTCGACAGACTGACTCCCGATATTAGATCATTATGTTCACTAATACTCTTGATGGGTAACAACTCATCCACAACAATATCAGAACAATCATTCAAGATATTCTGAATTTCTTCAGGTAAATCTTCCAAATTTGTAGAAGTTAAAATTACCTTGGGTTTTCCAACACTAGCAAGATGCATCTCCTTACCCTTCTCATCTTCCTACAACATGATCTTCTCATTCATCAATGTAACATTGTTTCCAGGTGCTTCTTTATAAGCTTCAACTTTCAATGGCAGTAGTGTATGCTTATTCCCATCTTTCTCCAAAGTATAAGTATTTCTTCTGCCATAATGTATGGCATTTCGGTCAAATTGCCAAGGCCTCCCTAGCAATATGTGGCAGACATCTATCAGCATTACATCACATAAAATTACATCATTATAAGTACCAATCTGAATTTCAAGTTGACATTGTTCAGTTACAAAAATTTGATGGCCTTTCTGGAGCCACGATACTTTATAAGGAGTGGGGTGTACTATCCTTTCCAACTTCAGCTTATCCACTATCTCTATAGAAACAAGATTTTTAGTACTACCACTATCAATTACCAATTTGCAACACTTACCCTTGGACTTGCATATAGTTCTGAATAAAGTCCTTCTTTGAACTAGTTCTTTGGCTTCATTAGCTTCTTCCAGTAATACCCTCTTCAGTAACAGGGATTCTCCGACTTCTGGTGGTTCCTCTTTAACTTCAGGTTGAGGAATCTCCTCTTTGGTTTCAACAACATTCACATTACGTGGCTTTTCCATCTTCTGATGAGGGCAATCCCATTGCATATGTCCCCATTCACCACATATATAACACCATACATCTCTTCCTCGCCCTCTGCCTTTGGGCACAAACCTTCCATGACCAAAATCTCCTCTTTGTGGTGCTCTATTGCTTGCACTCCCTGCCTCATTCTGAGAGTGTTGAACTTTGGATTCAAGTATCCTTCCTTCTTTTGCCAGATTCTTACCTCTGTTCCTCTAGTTTTTTTTTCACAACAGTTTTTCCTCTGCCTTCAAGGCTACTTGATAGGCATCCTCAACAGTTTTCAAACTTAACAAGCTAATCTCATCTTGGATCTCATACCTTAGCCCATTAACATATCTGGATAATTTCTCCAAATCATCTTCTACATGCCCTGTTCTGACATTTAACCTGTAGAATTCTTCTGTATACTCCTTAACAGACATTCCTTTCTACTTCAAATTTTGCATCTACTTAAAAAGATTCAAATGATAGTCTTTAGGCAAAAACTGGGCTTTCAGCTTACTTACCATTTTATCCCACTGCTTGATCTTAGATTTCCCTTTTCTCGTTCTTGATGTCTGTAACTCGTCCCACCAAATGGCTACATGGCCCTTCAGTCTAGTGACTACAAACTTCACCCTCTTATTCTCTTCAATCTCTTCATAATCGAAATACTGATCTATGGATCTGATCCAATCCATGAGCTCCTTGGCATTCAAACTCCCTTCATACATAGGAATCTCTATTTTGGGTTTGCTTCCAACCTTCGCCAACATCTTCAGGAGTTTAACATTTTCATTCTCTTCTTTTGCTTCCACATCTTCCTCAGATTCTTCTGAAGAACTTTTAGCCCCCTCATTAGGCGCTCTTCTCTGGGCTGTTTCCATTGTCTCCATTCGTTCACACAATCTTCGCACTTCTTCTATCAGGACTGCATTTGGTTCTGGTCTCCCTCGACCAATTCCTCTCCTTGGCGGCATCTTTGCTGCAACACGTGTAACTCTGGCTTTGATACCAAAATAATGATGTACCTGAAACTCTGAGCGCACTCCAATTGTATTAAAAGCATACAAATCAATCCTATTGACTTCTAAAATGCCGAATATCAAAATAGAAACTCTGTTTCAACTTAAACATAGAAACTGGATTCCTTTATTGTTTCATACAGGGCACAACCATATAATTAGTTTTATATCATATATCAGATACCAGCCACTGGTTTCAAACAAAGAAAAAACATTTGCGCCCTATCTGCGTTGCATTAGTTGCAGTCAATAAATAAAATCATCCATTTACCGATTGAATCAATCCGATGCAATCTATTTGCATTTTCCACAAATTAAATAATACCAAATCTTTTTGTATCTGTGTTAAAACGCTCTTATACCATATATCTATGCCCAGAAAAGTTATCGTGACATGGAATTTAATTGCAACCTGTAGAATCTCTGTAGATCTACGTTTTTCATTTTACTGGTCCTGAACGCGATGTTCTAAAACTTTTGTGCTCAATTCACTTAGACTGCAATCAATAACGTATTAGCAATACAAACATAAACATGCAGAAGCGCTATGTATTCATAAACATGACATTGTTTCAAAACACCAGCGTGGTCCTCATAATTTCACATAAACTCTGCAAGTGATTTTCTTCAATCAGATCTCCTGTTCATCGAAATCACTACTTGTTTTTTTTCCGTCTGGCAAAGTAAATTGGCATTTTCTGTGCTCCATTACACAACTGCTGGGATTGTTGGGCACAAACTAATGAATATCCAATCTAACAAGCTAATTCTGAACAACAGTTCGAATGACAACTGGCAATTAACAATATCCGGGATTTTGAGGCGAGCTTTTAGGAATCACAATTTCCAAAATTCGGCGTTGTCCCAAAAATCCGCGCAGTCTGTTTTTTGGTTATACTCTGTGGGAAGATTCCACTCACAAAATTTAACACATATCATTGATCATAACACATATATTCTATCAAGTTTAAACTGAAACCACAGTTCGAACTAATTCAAAGAATTGTCAACTTATTAATCTGCATACCATTAACACAACCACGTCTATTCCATTTATAACACAAATAACCCATCACACATTGGGTTCAAACACTATTTTTTTTATTCATCAGCACTAATAAAGCAGAGATTTTCTTTGATGCCTTTTCCCCAAGAACGATCTCCGGTTTTCTTCAAAAACAGTCTTCTTTATTAATCAGAGATTTTCGCCCATACAAACAACCACACCACACTTACTCTACCTCCCTCAATCTCTTTGCTTATTACATTTTTTTAATTTATTTCCTCCACTAATTTCTCTAACAAATAGTTAACATAATCTCCTATTATTAAAGAAAATCTCAAATAAAACAGTTTCATTTATTACAATAATAACAAACTATATGAAGAATCGACCTCCTCACTAAGACTGAAATTGAACAAACAGTAATAAAATTCACCCTGTCAAACCACAACATGTGGACAATTTTCCACATTGCTGGTCAGTTCCGATGCTCCTGCATCATTTTCTTTTGGCATGTTTGGTTATTATGTCATGTTTGTGAGCCTTTCTGGTGACCCTGAGGGTTGGTATTTGTGTATACAAGTTGTCCTAGCCACGTATACAAGTTGTCCTAGTCACGATTGTCCTAAAGTCTATCTCAAGTGTTACACTTGTTGCTTTTTGTTCTAGATAGACTCATAGAGGGTAATGTTTTGTCTTATTTTTTCAGTGGCCTCTGTTTTCATGTCATCGGAGTATGCTAAGTGTGTGATCACAATTTCAAGTTCCTCACAAGTTCACCTGCCTCCCACACTTAGCCATTTTTCCAAAAATCCTCTTGACTTGAAAACTCACTTTTATCAGACCCCGACTGAACTGAGGATAGTTTCAACCCTCAGTGATGTGACCTCGTTGCCTGGAACTGCATAGTGCACAATCATTGTCCCACAGGGTAGTTTCACTGTGCAATTCCAAATTTAAGAAGACTACCTTCATCCCCAGAATTGCGCAGTTGCTTCTCCTAGCCTACCCTGAACTCCACATTTTGAAAGATTAGTCATCAAGATTCCTCCATTTCCTGTTGGAATCTCATAATGCATAAAGAACCTGACCTATATTGCTTTCAAAAACTGTGCAAAAGTGTCCCCTAGTGTCCTCCCTCAACCGAGACTTATTGATCTCTAGAATTGAGCAGACATGTCCTTTAAGGTCCCTCTGTTGCCCGGTACTACCTTGCCTCTGAAAACTGTGTAGACCTGCTTCCTAGGGTCCCATCTTGTAGCAGCCACTGAGTATCCTAACTTCGCAATCCTATCTCCCAGTGGTCTACACAATTTTTCCCGGTAGTGAAGACTATGCTCAGGAGTTGCTCAACGAAGCCTCAGCTACGCTCTGTGTAGTGTCAATGACAAGTCTCCCTCCCTGTCACTTGGAACTGCATAATGCACAATTACTGGGCCCTCTTTCATAGCCTATCACTAATCTCGAGCTCAGTCCATGTATAACAGTGCATCATATTACACTAGGGAGTTTTTTGGATTTGATGCCATCTCATCATGAGTGAATTGCAGGAATAGGTACACTATTAGATCATGACGAGATGATGAAGAAGGAGAAGAAGGAGTGAACATGCTAGAAGACTCGCTTACAATTGGATGGAAAAATAATCTTATAGATTAAAGCAAAGTGAACACATGCATGCAACCACCTTCCAAGAACAAAGATCATTTAAGACCCCACATCATCAAGCTATGTGGAGGAGAAGAGAAAGTGCATCCAAGAGCACATTTATTACTCAACAGCAACAATGACTTGACATTACCACGTCAACAAGCTAGTCCATATCAATAGTTTCATGTCAAGTCATGTCATGAGTTGTTAAAGGCCACATCACTATTATGATCCATGTCTATTGTAAATCAAATGTAATGCAAAGAGGAAGTCGAATGGAAACACATGAATATGAAGGGTCATGTTAGTTGAAAATTCATAGGAAGTTGAACATGCATGAGGGTAGTCAAAGAGTGACAAGGGTCAAGCATCACCCTTGGTTATATATACCCCCCTCATTGTATGAGCAAAGGAATTTTCACCTTGGCTCCTCCCAGGAAGCATAAAGAGTTTTCAGTCAGTTCTTTGAGGAGCAAGGAGTGGCTCCAATGTCCCACTATTGGGGCTAGTGATGTATGTATGATGTAAATATGTGTCTTGTAACTTTTGCTTAATATAGAAGTCCGTTCAGGCCAACACATTTCCATGCATGTGTTGTGGATGTTTTTAAGACTATTCTTTTGACATTTGTAATTCATATTTGTTTCAAATGTACTAAGATAGTTAAACTATTTCATTTGTTTTAGTACTTACCTTGTTGGGAATATGTTAGACTAGTTATCACTGTTGTCTCATCCTTGTAGACTACTCTGCAGGATACTAAACATAACTTCCTTGCTTATTGGTTATAATGACTGTCACATCCATTATGGACTATTCTGCTGGATGGTGGAAGGATCTTCCCTTGTGCTTTGGTTTTAATGACTGCCACGTCCGTTGTGGACTATTCTGTTGGATGATGGAAAAACCATTCCTGGTTTGCGTGTGTCTCTTCCTGGGTGGTCCTATTACCTCTGACTTAGAGGCTCACTTCTCTCCCCCTTTTGCAGTAAGAGAACCTTGACACAATTGTCTTTCACACTCACCATGCATGCTTACTGTTAGTGTCAGCCTTTGTAGCCTTCCTTCAGTGATCAAACATGCTCTTACAAAGTGATTTTAAGGTGTCAAGGTCAAATTTTGTCATTTCAGTGAGTCTTCAAGCAAAATTTGGTCACTAGGCATTAGGTCTAGGGTTTGTTTTCACTCTTTTCAAAATTGTCCAAATGTCGGTCCATGTCACCATTCAGCTGAGTGTACCATTATTCATAGGGTTGTCATCATCATGTCAAGTTCCATTGGGTCATTTTACAGCTTGTTCATGCTTCAGTTGTGCCTAGGTAAGGTCCATTTCCCTCTCCTAGGGTTTTGGAGGTAATTTCCCTTGGATGGTCAAATCATTAGAACAACTTGTATCCAGATGTTCATACACCTTCCCCTATCCTTCATGTACCTTATTAAACACTTCCCATCACTGAGATCCCCCAAATTCCTCATTTTTGCACAAACCCTAGTTTTTTGCTACAACCTGGCAATTTTCTAGGCTAGGCCTGTGTTTTTCCCTTTTGGACCCCTTCCCCTCACTAGATCTTTGAGATTCCACTTTCCCCTACTTCCTAACATCCCTCCCTACTTCCAAAAATTTCCCCAAGAATTTATAAGCCCCTTATCCCCTTCATTTCGCT
>APFE030009702.1:0-38936 GCA_000404065.3 Pinus taeda
AAAAGATGGTGAAGTATTTGTGTCTCAAGGTGTTGGCTTATATGGGCCTGACCCAGGTTCGGAAGAGTTATTTAGCCAAACAAATCCCGTCGCTACCGGCCCTTTTGGCAATAGCCCGCAGAGCACGTACTGAGGTCTCACCCGAGGTAGTAGTGGAGGGTGCTAGAACTAGGTTTCCACACCCTTGGGATGTCTTGATGTGTTCTGGAGGGTTCACACGCTATTCTGTGTCTTCGCGCTACTCTACTTCCGCGCAGATCCGAAACAAGGCTATTCCTTAATACTTATTACTTAATGAGTTATTATACATCAGATCTACTTGTTACGGTATTTAAGCAAACATTTAATAAAGATAACCAGTGCACACATTCAAAAGAGATATAGATTTGCATAAACCCATAACATAAGCATAAGCATATACATCCAGCAGAAATATCAACCATAAATTAACCAGATCCACAATGTTTCAAATTCCAAATACATTAGTTCACAACCAACTTATCTTCATTCAACTCTTCTGCCACCACAACCAGATCTACCATGCGCACTTAGTTGTAGGGGCCCACGCACACAGCTACGGACTCTACCAGGCCTCTGTGCACACAACTACTTATCCTCTACCTACCCATCAACACCCTTAACTCGGACTTACAGACGCTCCAAAACTTCTTGCCTCATAAACCCATTACAATTCAGATCAAGAATGCACAAAGCTAACTACTTCCTAACCATAGGGCCTTGCTCTATTTATACATTTCCATTTTCCGTGGACCATGGGGAGGCTGACTCACTTTACATCATTTTTGGGTGGACAACCCTTTGACTTGACTCATTACACTTCACGCTCCGCGCATCCCACAGAGTCTTTACCCTATCTCTACCCAAAATTTTGGGCTTTGAGCCCAAGAACCGTTACGCGGGGCTTCTGCTACCCAACAGTCACCCAACACAATCATCGTGACTCATCCCAAGTCACTCAGTTAGTGTGATAATCTTTGTGCGGAGGTTAGTTAGCATCTTCTATGCTTCACTTGTACTTGCAGAAAATTCTTCCACCATCCGCTGTACCTGTTCAATGTGTGCCACTAACACATTAGTCTCTGTCTCAGTTGTTTCCTTGGTTACATATTCTGCCTGCATGTGTGCCACCTTGCGCTTGATTGGGGTCAAAACCATGAATGCCTCATCAAGCCATGGCTAGAGACGTGATTTAATCATCGCTTCCTTCTGTCGGGCAGCATCAGCTTGGATTTTCAGGTCCTGTGCCTCCCTTATCTTGGCCAAGTGCTGCATAATAGCAACCGTCTGCGTGGTCCCTCTGATATTATCATAGGCTTGCTAGAGCTCCCTTGGCTCTGTTTCTAGTCGCTGTGGTGTTGGATCTTCTTAGAGTGAGGTGAGAGTAACAATCGACTAAGCCAACAAGTTGGTGCATTCCTTCATGGAACGTGTGATCGTTTCCCGCCTGGAGGTAAAGATACTTTTGCACTACTCGGTGACCTCTGGTGGCATCGAAGGCTGCACCTGCAGTTTCAATTCCATGATTTTTAAACTTAGCTCCAGCTGAATCCTCGCGGCCTCTTCCTTTGCTTTACAGAACCCACTAGCCAGCTTGTGGATTCATGTGCCAACAAGCAGCTTGGCCGCAATCACCAGCTCAGGGGCACTCGAGCAGGCTTCCACTATAAGTTGCTCCACTTGCTGACTTTGTGCGACTGCTTCGTCTCATTGGAGGCTTAGCTATTCTATATTAAGTCTCTATTTGCTGACTACCTATTCCGCACGTCCTTGCTTGGTGTGGAGCTCCAGCGTGGCACTGTCCTAGAGCTGGTACAAGCTTTTGCATGGGAGGGCATTCAAATTTAACGCAAGGCCCATAAGTCGTCCCACTACAGCTCGATCCTTTGCATTTTTTGTTGTCAATGCTCCTGTTTGGATTGCGATAGTATGAGCCATTTGGGCCTTCAGCAACTACTCAATGGCTGACAAACCTGTAATCCCCTGAGTAGCGATGGTTTCCATCTGTACTGCCTGTGTTCCAAGTTCTCGTAGTTGCGATCGAAGCTCCCCCAACAAAATCTGTTGCTCTGACATGGCCTCATCGATGGCTTCCCGAGTGATTTCGTGAACTGTGTCCCATATGTCACCTAGGTCACCTCAGTCAAGGTGGTCAGTTCTCCATCCCATTTGGACGCCTTAGCCTTCTTCTGTGGCTTTGTCCGTTCTGTCGGGGGCGGCCATTTTAAGGGACCACCCGTGGTGGTTGATGGTGTTCCTTCTGTCCCTCTCTCTGTGGCCATATTTATGGGCACCTTTTGACTTCTTTTGTTCTTTGTCGTCGCAGCCCCTCCTGTTGGTGCCTTTTCTGTCGAAGTCTGCACTGCCTCTCGGGCCACCCGAACCTCCGCAGCGTGCTATTCATTCCTATTTTGTTGTGCTGCGTGCTTAGCTTCATCCTTCTACTTTTGGATAGCGACCTCATTGTGCCCCACTACATCTGGTCCATGCCATTCCGGTGGCCAGGTATCCAAGACTGCATCAACAGCTTCGTCAATGGCAAGGAAAGGGAGTGTGGTCCATGTCTGGTCGGGGTCTTTGCGTGCCTGGATGTAGACAAAGTGCATGTCCGCTTTAAACTCGGAAATGTGCTTCACACTATCATAGATTTCGGTGGATAGATGGGGTTTCTCATTAATCCATTGTCGCACATTCGCATCCATCAATATCCAGAAGATCTTGATGCCCTGGATTCTTACAGCATCTCTTGTCGCCCACAGTGACGCATATTTGGCAGCTTCTAGCCAATCTTGGTCCAAGGAGGGAAATTTGTTCTCTTCGGGTAAGTCAGTGGTAACCAACACGATGGAAAAAAACAACCACACATAATGGAAGGTCTTTCCCTTCTCTTGGACCTCCCTACAATTAGTTAAGAATTCTTCACAAAGGAACTGCGACCAATTGAACCGTTCTCCGGCTGCACATTCCTTAGCGAGCGCAATGACTATCGCTGGAACCTTGATGTCACAACATTTCTGCATCACTTTCCCTGCCAACAACTGGGTAGCAATGTGGACTGCCTTATCTAAAATACTATCAATAGCGTACCCTCGTTGCCCCTTCTTGAGCTTATATTTCTTTTTCAGGGTTTCTATCATCGTTACATCGCCACTCTTATCGACAATTTCCCTGGGGTCTCTTCCTTCGCAGGGAAGCTGTGAGATACTATGAACAAGTTTGGCCATGATGCGGATGGGTTTGTTGATCCATAAGAATCCATCATGTACCAAACAAAGAAACTGTCAGATGAACAACATTGTGATAGGTGGCAGAAGAAAGTGGGGAATGGACAAGAGACAGAGCAACCTCGATTTCTCCACCTTTTGCAGCCACTCCTTTGGCTGAAGTGTCATAACCATCCCCTCCGCACTTTTCTCTATCAGCTCACTAGTTGCCAAATGGGGAAATTTTGTTGTATCTACAAGGTCCCAGTCTTCAAATTTCTTTGTTGAAATACGACTGATCACCGTGCTTTCAACTGGAACCCCTTTTGGAAGAGACGGGGTGATGAGTATATTATCAACTTCATCCAGATTGGTAGGGACCTTAGCCTTCCCTTTGCTTGGAGGCACATACTTGGGTCGTCGCACTGGCTGGATAGTATCCTCGTCAGGGTTTATTTCTTCGACATATGTTGGAGAGCCCTCTTCTTCCTCGTTTCTTTCAATTGTAACAGTTTTTCCCTTTTCTTCCATCGTGAGCTTGCTAAATGCAGATTTCGCGGTGATCTCCTTACTGGTTTTGGTATCTGGGGGTCCTTCTTGGTCCGTGGCATCCTAGGTGATTTAGAGAGTTCGGCTATCTGCGGCGTGGGATTCTATGGACTCTCCTTGGTAGGGTTTATTGACCTGAGGAATGACTCTCGGAATACCTTGGGTAATGCCTAAAACCACGAGCTGTCTTCTATTGGTTTGTCATTCATCTTGCTCTCAGCTTGAACCCAGGGCATCCTATTCGTCGAATGATAAAGTTGGATTGTGTGCCCCTTTACTTGTTGGCTATATATGATTTCAAATTTAAAGTCGGTCGTTCGGCCCCTTCGTTGCTCATTAATGCGATTTTGGCGGTTACCCTTATGCCTTAATTTCCAGCTTCCCACTCCTTCGTGTCTTAAATGGGACATTTTATCATGAACAGTACCTCCAATGGTCACCTTCTATCCGTCCCCCGTGGCAACACAGCACCTGGTACATGGATGCGTCTGCTGTATGTGACCGTCTTGCATGCTGCGGCCACATCGCACAACTTTCCCGCGACTTGTTTTATAGTCCCACGCCCTCTTCCAACTGCATGGGGTGCTAAGATTGGGACTCCTACGGATAGTCAGGTGGTCACACCCATCGTGCGAGCTTTCTGCGGCCCTACTAGCCCGAGCTGTGGGCACCATTTGCATTCCGTTGAGTCTAACATCGTATTGCGATCTGTGCTTCCTTGTGCCCTAGGGTGCGGTCGCAACCATGCTAACAGGGTCGTGGCTTGTCCTAGTAGTGTAGGAGAGGTGGCCATGTCTGATCCCTTCAATAGCTCTTTCGTGTGGCCCATGTGGGTGATTTCTAATTTTAGCTTATCAATTTCTTCATCCAGCCTCGCACTTTTCCCTCATAGTTTGGCCCCCGTTTCTTCTAACTCATGAAATTTCATTTTGTCGCGCCGAATGGCTTCCCATAACTGTTGAATCTCTTCGTGTAGGTCTTTGTGTCGAAGTCGTACTGTAGGGGCACTGGCCCTTCTGGCCATGGATAGAGTTCCCTTGGCATACCCTGCTCTGTGTACAGTCTTACTGGCCTAGTGAACCCTTGTTCTGGGTAGAATTGGGTGGGTCAGTGGTCACGCAACATACAACCATACCCTTCGCTGTAGATGGATGATCACCCTGCTCCAATGTGGCTGCCATGCCCATCCTTCAATCTGTACCCAGAACTTCCTTTTACTTCTCAGCCTCGTCTGTTCACACCACCTTGGTGGGCGTGGCGCTCCTTCCGACGCACCAAGCTGCTTCTAGGCTATGATTGGAGTGCTAGGGTTGACGAATTGCCCTTCATCTGTGGCGCCATTATCTGTTGGCTGTTCTCGTACGTCAGTGGTAACGTGTCGCAATGATCTAACAATCATATTACAATTGAGTGTTGTGACTTCATGCAATCAGTTCTGCCATCGTTCAGTCTTTTCATCTGAATCCTAGGTGCAGGAACTATCGCACTCCCATGAGATTCTTCCATCCTCTGTGGGATTCAACTGATCTTGATATTGCACTGTTATATGGTAGATGTAGTCTAGTTCCTCATCACTGTCCTCGTCACGCATCGGTTCGGTGTAGCGCCCTCCTTCAGCTAGGTCCAGCGGAACTATTACCCGTAGTGACTTCTTTTCGAATGTCATTTTCCGTCTTTTTAAGTTGATGATACCATTCATGTCCATGGCCCAATCGATTCTGAGTAATGCAGTGTAGGGATTACTATCATCAACAATTTCTATTACCTCGAATTTGGTCTACGTACTTACACCTTCAATGTCCATTGTCACCCCTTGCAGTCGGCCCATCAATAAGATCTTTTGCTGGTTGGCCATCCTTACTTGAATCGGAGACCATTGTAGTGTGGGCCTACCCATGCATTCACATGTTTTCTTAGGTAATACATTCGCATCCAACCCTAAATCCACAATGACCTGGTCCATCTCGTACTTGCCAATTTGCGTTGTCATTCGCATCTCGCGTCCGGTGCACAGAGCATGTCGTCCCAGTTTTTGGACTACGCATGGCTCGCCTGACCCTGCGCACTTAGTGATAAGCTCTTGTAGTCCTTTAACGACTTTACTATCATGCAGCAGCTTCATGCATGTCTCTAAAAAGGTAGTAATCACGGAGGAATCCATTCTTGGTTCAATTGGGTCCCTCCTACCTGGGGTAGAGACTTCTGTGAAGCTCTTTTGAGCTTCCTTAGGCATCATCTTCCCTTGTTCCACCTCAAAGTTAGGTTCCCTTGTAGGGGCGTCGCGCCCCTTCACATCTTCTTCAAACTCTTTCCGCACATCTCCTCCTATGGTTGTGCCGCTCCTTAATACCATGTTTATACTGGGGTCCTCCTTGCGTGGTTCCAACCTCATCATTTGGATGTTTTGAATTGGGGTGGGCTATAACACTCCCTTTTGACACATCTGGGCAATTAACGTCAGACAGTCTACCATTTCATGGTCAAACTGCTCACAGTATGGATAAGAGATCCTGATCGGGTTAGTGCAATCGTGAGTGTAGTGTCCTGGCCCTACATAGTTATAACAGATCAGCTATCTGCGCCCTCACCCATGCCCCATTCCTCTTCCTCGGTTGTGTCCTTGAAATCCCCCACGTGGCCCTAAGGCTAGGTCGAAGCCTCGTGCTTTATTCTGCACTCGGTAGGCTGGGGTGCTTTCCATCATTAAGTTGTAACTTCGACACGTTCACTCATCATGACCCGCTGATCTACAAAAGTTGCAATACAGCTGCTGTGGGGTCTGGGTATACTTTTGCAATAGGTGGCAGTTGTCTGTTGCATGTTTCCCACCCACTTGACAAATCGTGCACCAGAGCGCAGGTGCCACACTTGGTCGTGCTTGTACTTCCAGCTTTAATGGCATCGGGCCCCCCCGCCAGATAGTTCACGAAGTCGAGGAAGTGGTCCTTTTCATCTCCTTGACTTTTGAATTTAATGCATCCTACCTCTGTACACACATCCAGTTGTGACACCCTTTCTTGCTTCAAGATTTGCATTTCTAAACTCAGGTTTTGTAGTTGTGCGTGGATTTGCTGAACTCCCAACCCTGGATCCTGTATTGGAGTTTTGTGCAACCTCATTGCTGTTTCTAATGCTTCAACTTGGATTGAGATCTTTTGTTGTGACAGAGTTGTCCTCAGATGTGGTGTCAATGACGCCACAAATGACACGCAGTGCTGTGCATCCGTCAATGTCATGTTAGCCTCACGGGTGGTGCTTTTGAATCTCTGATCCAGATCCCACGGGGTTTCACTAGGCAACATTGCGATCTCCTTGAACCCAATAACCGATTGCACTTCTGATTTTGGTCGACCAAATTCCTTGTTTAATGCATCCTGCATTGCCGCTATTCCCGCATTTGGATGATCACTTGAGTACTTTATATACCACATCAACGTGCGGTCCTGCAGCGCACTAACTAGAGTAACCCTTTTGATGTTATCATCTGTTATGCCTTGAGCTTCCCATATAGCCCTTACCATAAACCAGAACTGACTTGGTTCCTCATTTCCTACACCCTTAAATATTGGCAGCTTGACTGCACTCACCATCCCAACTTTTGGTGGTGGTGGAGGTGGGGGTGGGGTCAGTGTAAATGGATTCGATGTCAGTGAAGCAGGTGGTGGTGTGGACAGAGGTGGTATCAGTGGAAAGTGCCCCTTAATCAACCAGACTGCACTTCTTGGAGAGAACCTCATGAGTTCCTCCTCGTTCTCCCATGAAATAGAAATCAGAGGACGACTCTCTAATCCTTCAGTTCCTTGGTAACCTCTTCCGCTCCGCATTACGCCAAACATCAATAAATGTGCATAATCTGTTTTTCACACAAAAACATTTTAATCCAAGTATTCAACGATTTGATATACTTACCCCATGGTCCTTGGATAAATCGCCTTTCTGGTTCACTATAACTCACAGTTGTGTCTATCATGAACTCAACGATAAACACTCCTATTACCTGATCCAGCCAGTGATCTACTGTGTGTGCAATTTTATCTTCAGTGGCTTCTAGCCTGCACACCAGTTCTGGAGTCCACACAATAGGCTAATCTAGTCTGCACCTTCCCACACTGTCAGCTAACCTCGCGATCCACTCGTACAATTATATCGGAAATGTCGCAAAGAATATCTCGTGGATATCTGTGTATATGTAGTGGTCTAACCAATCTTCCTCCAATATCCACAAGTTTCTTTTTTCCTGAATCACGAACTCGTGAAGCTTCTGATCCAACCAATCTTCAAGTTCTTTCTTTGTAGGGTTCTAGTGTTCCAACATCAGACATCCCTTAGGCAGATCCTGGTCCTGGCAATGGAACCATTTGTTGACTTATATGGGCCTGACCCAGGTTTGGAAGAGTTATTTAGCCAAACAAATCCCACTGCTACTGACCCTTTCAGCAACAGCCCACGGAGCGCAGACTGAGGTCTCACCCGAGGTAGTAGGGGAGGGTGTTGGAACTAGGTTTCCGCACCCTTGGGATGTCTTGATGTGGTCTGGAGGGTTCGCACGTTGTTATGTGGCTTCACACTACTCTGCTTCTGCGCAGATCCGAAACAGGGCTATTCCTTAATACTTATTACTTAATGAGCTATTATAGATCAGATCTACTTGTTACGGTATTTAAGAAAACATTTAATAAAGATAACCAGTGCGTGCATTCAAAAGAGATATAGATTTGCATAAAACCATAACATAAGCATAAGCATATATATCCAGTAGAAATATCAACCATAAATTAACCAGATCCACAATATTTCAGATTTCGAATACAATAGTTCAGAACCAACTTATCTTCATTCAACTCTTCTGCCACCACAACCAGATCTACCCTGTGCACTCAGCTGCAGGGGCCCGTGCACATAGTTGCGGACTCTACCAGGCCTCTGCGAACATAGCTGCAGAGCCTCTACCTACCCATCAACACCCTTAACTCGGGCTTATAGATGCTCCAAAACTTCTTGCCTCATAAACCCATAACAATTCAGATCAAGAATGCACAAAGCTAACTACTTCCTAACCATAGGGCCTTGCTCTATTTATACATTTCCATGGTCCGCGGACCATGGGTAGGCTGACTCACTTTACATCATTTTTGGGTGGACAACCCTTTGACTTGACTCATTAGACTTCACGCTCTGCACATCCCATGGAGTCTTTACCCTATCTCTACCCAAAATTTTGGGCTTTGAGCCCCAAAACCGTTACGCGGGGCTTCTGCTACCCAACACAAGGCAAGTATGCCAATGAGATACGCAGGCGCTTTCACATGGAGAAGTGCAAGCCCATGTGAACTCCTCTAGCTCGGAACTGGAGGAAGGAGGATGATACTTTAGGTGAGGTAGTAGCTGCTACTGTTTATCAGCAGCTTGTGGGTTCACTTATGTATATAGTGAACACATGACTAGACTTATGCTTTGAGGTGAACCAGCTGAGTCAAGATATGGTTCAACCTACAAAGATTTTTTGGAAGGCAACGAAGCATGTGCTATGATACCTTAGAGGCACATCTTAGCTTGGATTGTGGTAGAGATGAACAGAGGGAGTGAAGCTTCGAGGCTTCACAAATGCAGACTGGGTAGGGAGTCCATCAGACCGAAAGAGCACTTCTGGAGGAATCTTCAACCTTGGTTTAGCTGTAGTTTCTTGGTGAAGTAAAAAACAGAGGTCAGTTGTACTTAGCTTAGCAGAGCATGAATACATGGCTACTAGTCAGGCTGCATGTGAGGCCATTTGGACGCGGAAGATTCTAGTGGGATTGTTTGGTCAGAGGATGGATCCAACTGTGATCTACTGCAATAATTAGAGTCGTATCAAACTCTTTGAGAATCCAGTTTTTCATGGCAGGTCCAAGCACATTGATATCCGGTATCACCATCTTCAAGATTGTGTGGTCAAGAGGATCATGTTGTTTCTTTATGTTTCGACCGAGGAACGGGATGCAGATATTTTGACTAAGGCATTATCCAAATGAAAGCTTGAGTTACACAGAGACAGAATTGGGGTTACTGATAATCCCTTTCTTGTTGAGAGGGAGTGTTGAAAATAACAACAAGAAATGCTAAATATAGAAAAGCTAAAAATAGCACTGCCATAAATAGCATTTCGGGATACCTTCCTATTTTAGTTAGTCCCTAAACTAAAATAGATAAGTAAAATTCGAATTTGATCTTAGCAGCTGTTTGTAAAATAATTAATTAATTCATCTTGAGCTAATTAGTTGTAGAAAATCAAACATGAAGTTTATGTGGGGACATGCAATAGTTATCCCATTGATTGAGGAATTTATCCCTCAGTTAAGGAGATAATGATGAGTTGCAATATTGATTTGTAATTAGTTAGCTCAGTTAACTGAGTTAAGTCCAGTTAGATTAGTTCAAATAGTTTGTTGAACTAATTGTGAGTTCAGATAATGCATGCATGCATGTAACTGTTGCATTTTAGATAACTGAATATTCTCTCATAAATAACTCATGCATGTTAGTTCAGACAGAGACCTAGTTGAGATCAGACGATGGGACAGTGTACTATAAGTTGTAGGAATATTCCATTGTGAATATCTATTGCATGCAGAAGGAATTCATTCCTTAGAGATTGTGCAGTGACTTCTTCAGTTTAGTGAGTGTGTGATGAAGCTAATTCACACAGGTGGCATCATTGGACCCCAAGGAAAACTGCGCAAGGAAATAGGAGGCTTGGAGGGATGAGGGAAGGAATAACTTGTGTCTATTCTGTCTGTGAGCTATATTTTTTCGATTGCAGAGAGAGCATGATAGCTTGTGAGCTGATTCTTTTTGTAATCTGAACATATTTCCACTTGTATGATAATATAGAGATTGGGGTTTTAGGTTGAGGCTTTCCTCGGGTTATTCTTCTGTTCTCATGTGTGATTGATTTCTCTTCATTTGTTATATGTGTTCTATTTTATCTTTTCTCATATTCGACTAAGATTCCGCAAGTTTGTTGTAGAAGTAGATCTTGTATTTTTCTTTAGTATATTGCATAATATATTGATCTACAGTGAGAATTTCTACAGTAGCTACTTAGGATGTTGAACTCAAAGGGAGATTAGGATGCCATGGTTTAGGGGGAGAGCTTGTGAAGTATTCTTTGTCACTGATGTCAAGGGGGGAGAATATTGGCATTGGAGTGGAATCGGAGTAGACCATGCCTAGCCTGAGGGGGAGGTTATGGTGTTTCCATCAATGCCAAAGGGGGAGATTGTTGGACATTTTATGGTGTATAGGTGGTTGTGTAAGGGTTGGAATTGATGTCAGACAAGGGTCAACGTGATGATTAGGTGTTTGGAAGGAATCCCATGGTTGTTGAGATGATTTGTAGAAAATCATCAAGATAGAAGGCTTACTAAAGAAGCCATAAAATGATGATTACCATGATGAGGCAGATGGAACTCCATGGTAGTTGCAGGCTTTTTGTAGAGAATCATCATAGTATCAAGGTTACTGAAGAAGCCATAAAATTATCATCATGGTAGTTGGTGTTCAAATGGCCAAAGGGTCAATAGGAAGAGAAGTTTACAGTTACCTTCAAAGCAGAAGAAGGACTCAAATTCTATATTAGACCCTCTACATTGCAAAGTTCTATGAACAAGATTTCCAACAATATGCGAAATTCAAAAAATTGACTCCTAGATAAGAAGTTATGGCCTGCTAAAGTTCAGGGACTTGAAGTCCTAAGAAGGCTGGGATATTGGAGATCAACACATTGACGTATCGAAAATTAGAGATCAGGATGTCTATGTATCATTATAATCAATGATATCGACAATCAAAGGTTGGATGAAATTAAAACCCCGAAGATTGGAGTATCAGAACTTCTTCAAGTGACTGAACCGCATAAATTTGTGATATTGATAAGTGCCGAAAATCTTTTAAAAGTCCCAAGGTTTTTGATAAGAGGAATAACAAAGGATTTTGGTGCAAAACTAAGGATGATGGGCCCTCTTCTCTCTCCTCCAGCAGGAAACATGGCAATGTATGAATGGCTGTAATAAGCTATATTGGGAGTTTGCATGAGTGTGATGTGGCAGTACAACAGGACACATGGTAGGAATATTTAACCTTATTGGGTAGGCTGATGGGCTAGAATCAAGTGACACATGTCACCCCTAAGGAATCACCACATGGAGGTGATGACGTCATATCGGAGCTTGGTGATCAGAGGATTGAAGATGTTAAAACTCTATAATAGTTGGAGTATTGAAAAGTTCCCATATAGAGGGATTCTGACATTTGGTTGGTACATGGTCATAAAAGCTCAACAAGTCAAGGGCAGAGAGCTGTTAACAAAGGGAGAATTTCCCCCAGCAGAGTCTAAAGGATTAACACCTTAATGTTAAGCAGCAAGTCACAACTAGCAGTCCTATGATGAGAAGCACTGTGAGGGATAAACAAAAGGGGTTGGGCAATGAGAGGATTAGAATATTAGAACTCTGCATCACTGTGAAGGTTCCTATATGAAATTGTTGTGATATGGAATCTCTCTGATAAGGACGTACAAATATTTAAAGAACATATGGGCTGGTAGTTGCGATATTGAATGAATGCAAAGAGGAGTTGGTAATTGAAAAATGGCTAATTTTGTGGAAGACTCTGCAGCAAGAAATGGAGGAAAACATTGGAAGCATATGATAGAGTCCTATAATAATAGAATTCATAATTTTGAATTGACTATGTTAAGTCTTGTAATACTGTACATACTTTTTCTTTCTGTAAAATGTTTTCCCGTATTAAAATTAAAAAATGTAAAGAGGGTATGTCCTAAAAGAATAATCAAAGGACTAAAAGAAAGAAAAAGATCAAAAAAGTAAAAAATATGAACCCCACAAAAAGAGATAAAACTAGATCATGAAAATGTGCAAATTCAAATGCCACTCCTTTTACTTTACTTTGCAAAATAATATTGTGTGAAGCTTGTCAAAAATGCCACAATCCATGATGGTCAAATAGTTTAATCTTGATTCATTCATGCTTTAAATTTCATGTTGATAGATAGAGAATAAAGATCTAGCCAAACTTTTTAATCTTGGCAGATCAATAGTTAGGTAGAGAATAATAATGACCTCATCAGTTTAATTTGAGCCATTGGAAGTTATAAGGTTAGAATTAGATAGTTTGTTTATCAAAGAAAAATAAATGAAGGGTCAAAAATCTCAAATGCACCCAATGAATGAAGAGAAAATGCTAGGGTAATAAAGGGTATGTAGAAGAAGTTTTGCAAGTGCACAAGGTTGCTAAGTCAAAAGCACATTCATCATGCTTAATCCTATGTTTCATGTGCAGGAGGAATTGTCAAAGAGAAAGGAAATTCACTAAAGATTATTTACTAATTTCCCCTCATCTCACTAGACCCCCCACATACTTAGTTTATTAATTTTCCCTCATTATCCCTTCATTACTTGTAAAAACCCTTTCCCCTCATTTTGACCTTTTATCCATTGGTTTCACAAATTTCCCTAGACATTACCCTTAAAAAATCATTCTCCCTTCCCAAAACCCCTTTCCCTAAGTGTGAAACCTATTCCCATCACAAATAATACATTCCCCCCTTATTTAATTTCCCTTTTTCCCCTTAAAAACCCACTAAACCCATTTATCCTAAGTTATTTCCTAAAGTCCTGCTTTATAAGTCCCCACGTTATAAATCCCCGACACCCTTTAACTCATCAAACCTTGGTTCATAGTTAAAACCCTCCACCATATAAACCCATGGTCCCCACCTTTATTAACCCATCGCTTATATTAAAAATCCCATCATTATTTGTTAATTAATTACAATTCATTGTAATTAAACCCCGGGCCCCGCCAACCATTTTCCAACTCTGTCTGTGCAACTTCATGCACGATATCCCTCCGATCTCCCACCTCCAGATCCAATGGCACATATCAATATCACGTAGACTCACAATCCAACAGTTAATGGTCCAAAGGCATGCGAGATTCGTGGTTTTGGCCGGGCACTATTTTGCTACGTGGCAGCACCAGGGTATATCACGTACTCGCGAAAAACACTACCCTCCACCCAAACGTGGTGCGATATGGACAAAAACCACTTCCCTGCATAAAAGAAAAACTGCCCACTATTCATTTACTAAACCTGCTGCCAAAATCTAACTGTTATTGATTAAAAGGCCGAAAAATCCCCATTTTTCTCTTTTCACTCATTTTCGCTACAAACCTCTGTCAACCAATTCTGATACCTTGAACCTCTGTGCAACCAATTTAACCACCTTTCACCACCCGAAGACGCTGTAGACACCAAATTGAAGCAGCAAATTAACAATTGAAGCCTCTGCTGCCAGCACAGAACCCTATCTACGCATGAAATCGCAAATTTCCAGGTATTCTTGAAAGAACAATAATGACCTTGTAAATTTGAGCTATGCACAGTAATTATTAAAGGATTAATTAATTAAATTGATTAAAAAACCTTGCTAAATTGAAGAAAAACTTACTGCGCATCCAAAAACCCTATTCTACACATTATAATTACCATCCCCAGTATTCTAGACCTTCTGACCTTACTCCTAAAGCCACAGAAGGATTAATTCCACTGAAAAAGCCAAATTATGGCTTCCCAAAGCTCTCTAGATGTAAGACCTCTGCAGACACCTCACCTGGATATTGGCCACCTCCCATTGGCCGACAGAGAGTTTCAAATTAAAGATACTACTTCCCCTAGCCACCTACTGAAACTCCACTACTGGAGTAAAGACAAGTTTTTAAACCAGAATGATGACATTCATCTATGGGAGTCAAATTTTCCTAAATACTTGTTCCCACAGGTACACCTATTCGTAGAGATCATTCATTTCTTCCAAGCTTTCTATGTCCCTAGTCAAACAGGCATAATTTCCCCTGACCAATAGGTTCTATTTACCATTACAGCAGAATCAATAAATCAAATGCTACAGATCCAACCGGGCCCAAATGGGACCCCACTTTCCATTGAAGGTTTACTTGAACTCTACACCAATCTAGACCTTCCCAAGAAATCTCATATCTTTCAAACTTTCATCATTGAAGAGTCTGATATTCCAATAGATAGTCCTCCATATACTGATTATAAGCATGTTCTCTTGCATTCTAGGGTACACCACTGATGAGCATGTGGATGAGGTTTTTCTTGCTTTCCTCTCTATCTTTTTCCCAGACAAGCCTCCTGCAATAGTTTACAACTTTGCTCAGTTCATAACAGATAGAATCCATGGGTAGTTTATCAGATTACCCAATGAGAGAGTGTTCAAATACTCATCAGTATTGTTTCACATGTTCTTATAATTTCAGTCAGATAAATTTCCAGACAGCATCCAAAAGCTAAAAACCAAGGGCCTTCCAAGATCTGTCATCTATTAGAAACCATTGATCCAAAGATATTCCACTATTTTTTGTTATAAAGAGGTCATTGATTCATTTGGTCGTCCAGTTATAAACATGCTAACCAGTAGCTATCAGCCCAGGATAAATGAGGATATTAAGAGAGTTTTACAGTTGGCCAAGAACAGTAGAGTGGGAGACTGGTATCTATACCAAGACCACACAAAAATCAGGATATATGGATGCCAACTAACTCCCTACAAGCTTCCCAAATACCTCCCCATGAGGATATTTGCATTAGAGTATTTCAGGCAAAATATAAATTCTGATGAGGTTAATTTCCTTTCAGCTAGGAGGAAGACCCAGTTTAAAATCAAAAACCAATTGGGCCCTTTTATTTGTAATAATAGGGAACCTAGACAAGAGCCAGACAAAATCTTACATCAGATCAACTTCAAAAGTAGTTTTATGTGGCAATATGACCGCAATGGAGTCATGAATAAACTAAGGCTCAAATTCAATAAGCCATTTCATACATGATCCCAGGCCAGACATTGAAAGATATGCCAACCAGTCAGAATGGTTGGAGAATACTTTAATAGATGTGGAAAAGCAGATTGATACTAGTTCCTTTCTATAGGTTCAAGCCCTACAAGAACAGATGACTATTACTCCCATTCTAAGCACTCCAGCTAATGAAGACAGAAATGTGAAAAGAACCAAGGAAGAAGGTTCTAGCTATGGGATGGACACTACAGATGACATGATTGAGATTAGTTACAGGAAGAGGCTCAAGGTTAATCTTGTAACTCAGCAAGAAGAAACCTTTGAGACAGTGGAAATAACTGACACTGACATAATGGTTGGGAGGAGTAAAGGCCCAACAGTTTCAGAGGAAACTCACCAACCTTCTACTTCAAACACTCAACTTATTGAAAAACAACTTAGCATTGAAGTCTCTTCATCTAGCAAGCCTGTGGATAAAGAGAAAGATATAAAAGAGAAGTACAAGGAAATCAAGTTGAGGAATGAGCCATTAAAGGCTAAAACTTATGCCCAGTACTTCAAACAAACACCTGCAAATCAAAACAGATTAATGTCAGCCTTTGACACTAAAACAGGTAACATGCAAATGACATTCATGTAGCCTATAGTCCGACAACTTAGATCATCAGCAAACTATAGGAAAACAGATTTTGAAGTTTTGGCTAGGGATGTTCACCCTATTGACTAAATTGAGTTCCATAAACAGACCAGTGAAATGATTTATTCCACCATTAAAAATAAAGCAATGACTGTGCACAAACTTCAAAGCTCACTAGATAACATCTCAACACATCTTAAGCTGGAAAAGGCATCCTCACGGGCCAAGGACAACATAGTAAAGTCACTGGAAGTCTTGGTGATTGAAATTGGGTATAATCCCAATGATGTCAAAGCTGCAGAAAAACTGATAAAAAATAAAAATGAGGATATTGCTGCTTTGAAGAAGCAACTAAGGCTGCCTCATTGAAAACATCCATAGACCAAGGAGGTCCTAGAAAGCAAAACCCAGCAAGAGGAAATGTTGGATCTCGTTCTTCAATTAAATGATCAATTGAAAGAAATGGAGAAGGAATTGGACAACTTAAGATAGTTGTAACATGCCAGCCTTGAGACAAGCACTGCCACTGCTATTCCTATAGTCACTACAACAATTCCATCAACTTTGGCAGCTTCATTGGCCCCCACAACTCCACTAGCTACAACACTTCCTGCTGCAACAACATCTACATCAGCAACAAGTTCAACAACAACAGCTAAGCCAAGTGATGAAGCTAATAAACTGGTCAAATCCATGGAGGACATGTCCATTTAGACCACTGCGATAAATAAACTCAAAGAAAAGATAATAAGTCTGGAGGATGAGAAGAAATTGGCTCGGATTATGCACAAAAATGAAGTACATAAGTCAAATAGGTTGACTGAGAGGATGAATAATTTGGAGAAAGAGTTAACATTGAAGGAGCCACTTCCCCAAGCTAAAGAATAGCTATGGGCCAATATCATTGACTCTGTCAATGATATCTGGCCATCTATACAAGTCCTCTCTGAACAAAATGATTTATTCAAAGAGGCTACTGAAGCAATTAAGAGACTTAAGGCTAAACTTTGAGACATGCCAGAAGAAGCCACTAGAATAATCCAATTCCTTAACTCTAAAAATAAATATGAATTGCAGGAGCTGGACATAGCTAATAGAACTGGCACTATACTAAAGGTGAAAAAGGTGCTCACCAAGAGGAACTTAATGATGCAGCTGGAGGAAAAATGCCAAACCATGGAGCTGGCTATAGGTAGGTTCATGATTAGGTTTGATGCTTTAAGAAAGAAAGGTCTGCCAAATCCCTTGGTAATAAATGATAGATTAATGCCACATGAAGATTACAACAGGAAAATCAAAGAAGTGGCAAGAGAGCAGGCCAATAATTCATCCATGAAAGGGATGCCTACAGGAAAGGTTTTGTACTAGACATTTGAGAACCTCTTTTACCTCCAACACGAGGTAAAAAACCCTTTTGTAAATAAGCACACATTTGCAAAATAAACAAAAGAAGATGAATTTTACAGGAGAATGGTAAATATTAAATTTCCAGACAAGGAGACTTGGGAAAAGTTAAATGACTTACTGCAAAAATGCAAAGTAAAAGTAAATACAAAGGAGCAAGAAAAGAAGTAGGTAAGCCTAGTCAAAGGGTATCAGTTGAAAGAGTATCAGTTAAAAGGCAAAGTGAAACAGCAATTAGCATGGAAGACAAACAAAAAATGAGAAAGGGCTACAAAAGATCTGACAACAGGACCTAATAAACAGGGACAGATTGTAGCACTTGAATATCTGTCTCTATCTTCTTGCATGAAGATATTTCTTTTTCCTAGAATAATTCCCTAAATAGTTTGGGATATTTTGAGATAAATTTTTGTATAAATACTTCATAATTCAAAGTATAGGGTGTGGATTGCTAGACATTTCTATAGTTGTATTGATCTGAAACCTAAGGGTTCATTGTACCAATTTTTCAAGTCAACAGACTGGACTGAGTAATAAAGAAATTGCATTACAGGATTCATGTGTTGGGCCACTTCAGTGAAGTATTTTCTTTTTGTCAAATTGTTATTTTATTAAGTGTTTCACAAACTTACATGTTATCTAAATTGAATGAAATAACTAGAAATTTATTACAAAATTTGTTTAAGTACACTCTATCTTGAACAATTAATCATTTTAATGTTTTCTTCTGATATCCAGAGTAGGGAATCCTTCATTGCTCCCTAGTTTCGATTGACCCCTACCATTTCTTTCATTATCTGGCTTGAGGAACCCTTAGTTGCTCCTTGACCCCGATTGAAAACCACTTCACCATCTAGCCTAATAGATTTGAATTTACTTATCTACCTTGCCCTGTAAACACTATCTTTAGAACTTGATCCAATCCTCTTTTCTTGACACTTGACCCCATAGCCCAATGGTAAAAGACATCCCTCTACCCATCTAAGTAGTCAGTGGTTCCACCACCAAATAAAAATCAAAACCCCATCTAAGCTTAAATAACTAGCCTAAAATCAATTAACTAAAACAAAGTTCAATCACAAAGGAGAGCCCTCTCTGATCATTAGGAAGGCTAGAGCCTAATCTCAAAAGCAGGTTTGTGGTTACCTCTATCATTTCTTTCATAACAACTCTAGGGAAACTTTAGAGTGATAACATATTGGTGACCATACTGGGGACCATTCCTCATTTTAATAAAACATTAAGGAAATCTTAAATCTCATCTTTTGCACCTTAAGTTCATTTTAGGGTTGTTAAAAAAGTTTCATTAAAAATTAAAAAATTAAAAATCCGGCTCCCAAAAGAACACACTATACCAGGGAAAATCCAAATCCAAACTCTGCTACAATAGTTGATGATCCTGACAAAATTTTAAGAAAACAAAAACAGGTAGAAACTCAAGGAAGTAGTCAGTTAATTAAAGCAAATTCACTCCCTAAAGAGTTATCAAGTTTAGAGCATATTCAGTTTGGTTTATCATTTGAGCTTTCATTGTTTAGAACCAAATGTGAAAATTCAATTCATGATACTGTAATAGACCACAATTTTATGAATTTATTGAGTCAAAAAAGGTGCCTAAACATCCTGATTTAGATCAACTTGTTTTGGATACTTTTGATAAACTAGAAGCTTTAACCTCAACCTTGATAAGGCATATAGACGAGGTTGATATTCAACAATTAGTTGAATTAGTTGCCTTAACTACAACTACCCCTGAAATTTCTACAGAGTCTTCAAAAACTGTAAATACAGCTTCATTTACTACCACCTCACCTATAATATCCACTACAGTTCATTCCCCTAAACCAGTCATTCCTCACCTTCCTCTCCAACCAAACGTCTCAAGCTCATCTAGTTCATCTACAACCATCTCAAGTCCTTCTTCAAGCACAACTACTTTGTCCCCCAGTCAAACCAAAATCTCAGCCATAGCAGAACGATATGCACCTTTGGTCTTACCATCTCAACTACATGCCATGCCCCAAGACTATCAAAGTAAAATATTTTTGTTTGATGCTACTGGTCAATATACTACCCAACATCATGTGAATAAAATTACTGACTACCTTGAATTACATGAGATTGATGAGTCTGATGTGAAAATGAGGTTATTTTCCCAAACACTAGCAAGGGATGTTGAAAAATGGTTCAAAGGTTTACCTGCTAATCATATTGTTGAATTAATTGCTTTCCATAGATTGTTTATTGATAGATGGGAAAGAAAGAAAAACCATTTACAAATATTGTCTGAATATGACAACATTAGAAGAGCTCCTAATGAACCTGTTTATAAATATTGTACTAGTTTCAACGGTGTCTATAATTCAATCCCAGCCAATATTAAACCTCCACCAGACTTAGCATTAATCAAATTTCCTGGTGGTTTTGACATTGATATGTCTTACCATTTAAGAGAAAGAAACCTTGAAAAATTGGAACAAATGCAAAGTAATGATGTTAGTGTAGAAGCCAATTTATTAGCTAAGAAAGATAGGATGAGAATTGAGAAAAGAGTCACCATTAAAGAGGAACCATCCACTTCAGATGGTAAAAATAAATAGTTTAGCTAAAAGTGTAGAAAGGATAATGGATAGATTAGAAAATATGGAAAGAAAATCTTAGTGGAAAATCAACAAGCACCCCCAATAAGAAACCCCAACTTTAGGAAAAATATTAATACTGGAAAAACAAGAGATGGAATACCACTTAAACATATTAGACCACCTTTCTAGGAAAATTATGTTGAAGGTTCACAAAACCATGAAGAAGAGGAGGACACCCACATAAACCTATTAGGGATTAAAAATGAAGATGTTGTTTTTATTACTGATGAAGAACATGAATTGTACATGTTACAACAATTACAATTAGAATATGGAGAGTCCTTTGACTATAAACAAGGCTATGAATTTTCTATCTATGAAGTTCACAAGTAGTATAGCCTTAGAAGAAAAAAGAATACTAAAATTCCCACTAAGAAACCAGTCCAAACCCAAACTAAAAAAATAACAGAAGCTCTTACGGCCAAAGTTCTACAAATTCTCCCTAGAGGAACTCAGGAGACTTCCAGCCCAAAAATTGTAGATATAACTTCAACTGAAACTCAAACTTCAACGGTTAATAATATTATCCCAAATAAGAAAATTCAAAACAAAACTATTGATACACAAACTGATTTTCCAAGTGCTGATAAAGAAGATAAAACTACACATACCACAATTGCTAAGGAAGATCTCATACAATCAGGCAAAACTCAATCGCCATTCAACATTAAGACTGAGATAGCCAAATTAAAAATATCATTTCCTTTGACAGAGCTGGTTAAAAATGAATCTTACAAAGCACAAATCACTGAAACACTAAACATAGGTGAAGGAGAAGATGATGTAAACCTTAATGATGATCAACCTGAGTTATTATTTGGTCCAGAAGTTAATGGCAAACATCAACAAGAGGGTATCCCTCTGTTCTACATTATCTTAAATGTTCATGATAAGATCTTACATAATTATATGCTAGATTCATGGGCATCCCATAACCTAATGCCTAAAACAATCATGAAAATATTAAACTTAGATATCACCAGACCCTACAAGGACCTCTTTTCCTTTGATTCTAGCCAAGTCAAATGCCTTGCCCTGATTAAAGATTTGTGTGTGACTCTAGTCTAGTGCCCATCAAAGAGTATTGTTATGGACATAGTAGTTGCTATTATCTCACTCATGGGGAGAAAAATTGCAGGGATCTCTACAGTTAGACATGTCATATGCTACCATTTCTATTTTTGGTCAGCAAAGAAAGCTTTACAGAGAAACATTGATGAAATACATGGTAAGTAGTTTAGAAAAACCATAGAATTTCCCTATATACTTGATGCATTCTGATATGGACTCATTTATCTTGTATAATTCAACCAATGGCATAATGAAATCACAAATGTAGAAGAAAAATACAAAGCACTTGATAGTGAAAACATATTTCATGAGTCTCTACGACATTTAGATTTCGATGGCTCTATAAATAGATTAGGAGCAGGTGCAGGAGTTTGGATCCATAACATGGGAAATAATCATTCTGAAGGCCTTGCCTTTAGATTAAACTTTAAATGCACAAACATTATGACAGAATATGAAGCTTTAATTTAGGACTGAAAATTGTAAGAAAACTTGGAGCCAAAAGAGTTTCTATCATGGGAGACTCATAATTGATTATAAAAAAATTTAAAGGAGAGTATTCTGTGAATAATCCCAGATTTGGCCAATACAGAGAGACTATCCTAGATCTGATTAAGGACCTTCTTGAAACTGATTTTGCTACTATTCCTAGGAAACAAAACATGCAAACTCATAGTTTGGCTACTTTTGCTAGCACTTGCAAATTACCTTTTCAACCCAACCACTAGTATACAACAAAAGTAAGACACAGACCTTTTATACCTGACAATTTGAAATATTGGCAGATTTTTTCACAAGATTCTCAAATCTATGATTTCATGAATGCTAAGGGAGAGTTTCAGAACTATAACATAGACGCTGATTGTACAATAGATAACATCATAAATAGTGAGATAGATATAAATGATTTAGATATGGATAAACCCACTAAATTCACTAAAGTAGAAATAGATAACTTAGAAAAAGTAGAAATAGAAGAAATAATCAATGATGATTATGCGATTTTGAACCTTAAAAATAACTTTTTTCCTAAAGTATTAGTACCATTAGAAGATTTGTTTGATTCAAATGATGTAGCTATAAAACCAAAAATGGAACATTTAAGAGCAAACATAGAAGAATGTAACATAGGAACAGAAGAAAAACCCAAGCTTATCAAAATATCCAAAGCTTTACCTCCAGATGTGTTGGGCAAAGAATCCCCCCACAGCAGGTTTTGGGGCTCAAATTCCAAGATTTGTCAAAGATGTTGTAAAACTCCGCTAGTTGTGGGCGCGGAGCGCGAAGTGTACAATTGAGTCATAGGGTTGTCTGCCCTAAACATTGTATTGTAAACTAGTGTAAAGTCAGCCTACCTATGGTCCACGGACCATGGGATTGTATAAATAGAGTGAGGCTCTAAGTTGTATATATAGTGATGGATAGAATGCATAGTGAAGGAATGGTTCAAGCCTACAGTAGAATTCTAAGTGTCTTGGGTTGTAGTAGTAGGAAGAGGCTCTACAACTGAGTGCACAGAAGCCTAGTAGAGTCCGCAGTTGAGTGTGTGGACCCCTACAGCTGAGTGCGTAGGGCGGTGTCGAGTTTGTAAGCAATATTGAAGGTTAATAAAAGAGAATTCGATTCCTATTCTTGTGTATTCGTTGTGTATTATCTTCTTTATGTTTGTATTCATTTATGTACTAGACAGACTGATATGATTGTGGAATATGCTATAATAACCATAATTCTTACACACAAGTTAAGTAACTAGATAATTAGCAAGGATCTTGGGTATCATACTGGTCGCGCCCTGAGTAGGGCTGCACGGAAACCACACCGCAGGTCGCGAAGGGATCACAAGTGCGCATATCAACAGGTCAGACCACGGAACTCCAGAAGCCCATCAGAAATCCCAAGGGTGCGGAAACCTGGTTCTAGCATCCTCCCATACTACTTCGGGTGAGACCTCAGCCTGCGCTCCATGGAATGTTGCCAAAAGGGCCAGTATTACCGAGATTTGCTTGGCTAAATCACCTCTGAACCTAGGTCAGGCCCATACAAGCCAACAAATGGTTCTGTTACTAGGACCATGATCTACATAAAGGATGTCTGATGTCGTGCCACTAGAATCCTACAAAGAAAGAAATTGAAGAATGGTTGGACAAGAAGATTCATGAGTTCAAGGCACAGGAAAACAAAAATCTACGAGTATCTAAGGAATAGTGGCTAGATCGCTACTTTTACACTGAAATCCATGAAATTTTCTTTGCATCTTTTCCATCTGAGCTGTATGAGTGGATCGTGAAGTTAGCAGACAACCAGGGAAGGTGTAGGCTCAACAAACCATTAGTGTGGACTTCGGAACTAGTGCATGGACTAGAAGCCTCAGAAGAGAAGGTAGCGCGAGCTGTGGACCACTAGTTCGACCGAATAATAGGAGGATTTATCACTGAGTTCGCGGTAGACACGACCATCGGCTACAACGAGGCAGAGCAACGTTTTCTCAAGGGACTGTGAGGTAAGTATATTAAATCTTTGAACACTTGGATTAAGATGCTATTGTGTGAAAAGTAGGTTATGCAAATAAATTAATGTTTGGGACTACACGTAGTGGAAAGATCTACAGAAGTGGAAGTATTGAGGATTGGAAAAGAATCACTTAATTTCACCCTCGTGGGAAAGTTAGGAGGAGCTCACGAAAGTTTCTCCGAGAAGTGCGGTCAGTTTGATAAGACAGAGAATTCTGCGTTTACCACCTCCACCCACACCGCCACCCATTTCACCCCCCTCACCTCCATCTCCACCCACTCCACCTATGCTACCACCGTAGTTCAGTATGGTGAGTGCGATCAGATTGTCGGTGTTCAGAGGAATAGGAAATGAAGATCCAGACCAATTCTGGTTCGTGGTGAGAGCCGTATGGGAAGCATAGGGCATCAAGGATGATAATATTAAAAGGGATATGCTGGTGAGCGCACTGTAGGATCATGCATTAATGTGGCATATCAAGCATTCTAATGACCACCCAAACTCAAGAATTGTAGAGATCTAGACCGTGCTGAACAGGGAATTTAGTAGGCCAAAATCAGCGACACAATTGATCATCCAGGTTAAGGAGATCGCGATGCTCCCGCGCAAGAACCCCTAAGATCTGGAAAAAAGGCTGAAGAGTATGATTCGCAAATCCAATATGACATTCGTTGATAGATGCACAACATCGCACATGGTTTGTGGCCTCACTTATGCCACACTTAAGGACAACGTTGTCACAACAAAAGCTTTCCACCCAGGCCGAAGCATTAGATATGGCAATGAGATTACATCCGACCCCTATCCAAGACCTTGGGTTGGGAGTCCAACAAATCCATGTGCAACTATAGAATCTATGTTTGGAGATGCAAAGTTTGAAACAAGACAGGACAACTCGGCCGGAGATGCGCAAGGAAGTATGGTGCATAAAATGCAAAGGCCAAGGGCACGAAAAGGACCACTGTCCAGTATTCGCGAACTACTTGGCAGGGGGAGGGCCAATGCCATTAAGACCAGAGGCATAGGTGGGGCTGAGCACGGCCTCTACATTATGGTGTGGGATCTACCAGATAGGAGGAAAACATACCACGGATAAATCTCATCTGTTGCAGAAGTATACACAAACGTCCCAGCAATTGTTTTGTAATTTCTGTAGGTCGATAGGTCATGACGAACGCACCAGCCAAAGCTATGAATTAATGATGGATCAGAATCCTTCCTACAGGGTGCAGACCGAAATGTGAGCCTTCGACCCAAATGTAGGGATGGCGCGCATTAGGTTTCAGGGGCGCGGTCGGGGTGGAGGTGGAATGAGGCCAGGAAGGGGTCGTAGACAAATAATTTGTTACAATTGCAGAGGGCCAGGGCATTATGCTCGTGATTGTACGAATTCGACTAGGATATCATGCTGGTACTGTAATAAGTTTGATCATAAGGGAGAAGATTACCTGTTGCTGATAGCAAAGATGGGCGAAAAGGGGGTGCTCGCGCCCCCTCCACCCAGAATTTACAAATGATGAGGTCTAAACCACATGAAGAAGACCCAAATGTAAACATGATGCTCAGGAGTGGTATGGCCACCGAAGATGATAAAGGGAAGTAGTGAGAAGATAGCACGTGGGTTTGCAAGGCTCCTACAAAGGAACCTGAGTTTGACTTAGAACGTGCAAAGGAGACATTCATGGAAGCTAAGAAGAACTTCACGGAGGCCTCCACTTTAGGTAGTAAGGATCAACTAGAACCAGGGATGGATCCTTCAATGCTTAATACCTTTTTGGAGACATGCCTGAAATTGTTGTGTGACAACAAGGAAGTTAAAGGGTTACAAGAACTTATCACTAGGTGCGTGGGGTCAGGAGAACCGCGTGTGGTCCAGAAACTTGGAAATCATGCATTGCGCATAGGGAGGGAAATGAGGTTGACTGTGCAAATAGGTGAGTATAAAATGGATCAGGTAATCTTGGATCTGGGTATCGACGCGAATGTACTGCCAAAGCAAACATGGGAACGCATGGGCAGACCCGCATTACAGTGGTCCCCTATTCAGTTATGAATGGCGAACCAACAGAAGATTTTTCCCATGGGAATATTGCAAGGTGTGATAGTCAATATTGATGGCGCAAGCACGTAGGTGGATTTTGAATTGATAGAGATTGTCGATGAAAGCAATCCCTATCCCGCGCTACTAGGAATAGACTGGGCTACTAATATGAATGGAGTGATAAATTTGAAGAAGCGCAAAATGACCTTTGAGAAAAAGTCACTACGCGTAGTAGTACCGCTAGACCCACTCGAAGGAGCGCGATACACTGAGTCGCTGTGCGACGACGAGAGTGATGATAATTTCGGGAGTTCAAAAGCTCCTAAAATTCGGATTCAGATGAAGAGATAGAGCGATGGCAGAATCTGCTGCATGAGGTAACAACACTGAACTGCAACATGATGATCAGGTCACTTGTTGCATAACAACAGAGGCAAGGGAACTGCTGACATATGATGGATTGTCAGCGGTGGATGAATTTCTGAGCAAAATTGAAATATACAGTACTAGAACAACAGCAGTTTGATGCACTGAAGTGGGCACTGCGCGCAACACCGACAGGATGGTCGGGTATGCATCAAGGAACTTTTGAAGATTGGCACGGATGTAGAAGGATGATGTACCTGCATTTTGGAAAACCACAAATGCGACTAGTAGACAAAAATGACGGACAAGATGATCCACGCACACACCTTGTGAAATGGACCAAGGTCTATGGGGAAGAGCCACAACCTGAATGGGTGCACCTATTCTACCATACCCTGGACGTCATACCCATGAATTGGTATACGGAAACGAAGCTACACCATGGTATGGGCGAATGGGATGTCTTGCGCGAGGGATTCCTGTTAACATTCACATTTGAAGATCATTAGTTAGATACTGTGGACGATGCGCTACAAAGAGTGAAAGCCACTATCTTTAAAATATCGCAGGAGCCAATGGGAGTACTTTAGCCAGAATGGGCGATACAGTTAAGAAGCGCACTAGAGTGTTATAACGTGAATGTTGAAGAAGATGATGAGGACCCACGGAACATTAACATTTCAGAAATAGAAGGCTCTCACAAGATTCACGGACCATCACTTGAAGACCCCGACATCATCACGCCGCTAAAGATGAAGCAGGTCAACATTGGAACGGAGGAAAAGTCGAAGTATGCAATGTTGGGGGACTATTGGGACAATGCCACGGTCGATAAAGTCGATGAGCTACTCCACGAATACCAAGATTTATTCCCAACTAAAATTACAGACTTAAAAGGGATCGTGGGCGATTTAGGGATGATGAAGATCGCCCTGAAACCCGACGCGAAGCTAGTTAAGCAGCAACCTTACCGCTTGAATCCAAATTATAAAGAAAAGGTCCATGATGAATTAGACAAAATGCTCGCAGCCGGAATTATTGAACCAGTGGAAGAATCCGACTAGGTGAGTCCTATGGTAGTACAGGAGAAAAAAGAGAAGGGTGAAATAAGAATATGCATAGACCTCAGGAAACTGAACGATGCCTGTGTACACAATCCATTCCCAACACCATTCATAGATGAAGTACTTGAGAATGTTGGCACTCAGGAAGCATACTCGTTAACGGATGGGTTCTCAGGGTACCATCAGATCAAGATTGCACCGAAAGATAGGAGCAAGACAACCTTCGCAACAGAATGGGGATGCTTTCAATACACCGTGATGCCGTTTGGACTTAAGAATGGGCCAGCTATATTTTCGCGTATCATGGTAGCCACATTCAAAGAATACATCCACAAGTTTTTGAAGGTCTATCTAGATGATTGGACTCATTTTGGATTAGTTAAGCACCATGTAGCGAGCTTATGTTTGATGTTGGATACTTATCACCGGCACCAAATTGCGTTGAAACTAAAGAAGTGCACATTCTTCGTTCCCTTTGGAAACTTGCTGGGACATGTGGTTTGCAAACAAGGACTGATGGTGGAACCCTGTGAATATTGTTGTTATCCTCAATTTGGAAGCACTGTGAAGTGTTAAACAGCTGCGCAACACCTTGGGACACACTGGATACTATAGGAATTTCATCAAAAGTTATGCCCAAATAACTGCGCCGATGGAAAAGCTACTGAAAAAAGATGTTACATATTGCTAGAATGATGATTGCATGAAGAGTTTGGATGTCTTGAAGGGGAAACTAGCCTCTGCGCCAATCGTAGTCTTCCCAAAATGGGACATCGAATTCCATGTACATGTTGATGTATCGTGCATCGCGTTGGGAGCCGTACTCATGCAGGAAGGTGCGGAGGGTGTAGATGACCTCATCGCGTTTGCGAGATGAAGATTTTCCAAAGTGAAAAAGAACTATTCTACCACCGAGCGTGAGGGGTTGGCAATGGTGTATGTGCTCTAGAAATACCGACACTATTTACTTGGCGGACATTTCAAGATGTATACCGACCATTTTGCATTGAAATACCTGGTGAAAAGGCCTGTGTTGGGGGGCCACATATGCAAATGGCTTTTACTATTAAAAGAATATGATTTTGAGGTCATAGTCAAGCTGGGATGCTTAAACGTAGGACCAAACCACTTGTCACCAATTGAGATGGGCAAGGAACTAACAAATTTGGAGGAAGGACTACCTGATGCACAACTCTTTGCAGTGCGCGTCCCGGACGGACACTTCGAAGATATAATCCATTTTCTAACAAAAGGGACTGTGCCGAAGGAGTACTCAATCCAACAGAAGAAGGAATTGGTGGTGCGCGCGACGAGCTTTTCTATCATCACAGGGCACCTCTACAAGAAGGGAAATGATGAGATATTGCGAAGATATGTACTTGAATTTGAACAAGGTCAGATCCTTGCGAAAGCACATGGGGGCACTACAGGAGGACACTATGCAGGATGTGCGACTGCACAAAATATTCTTCACGTAGGGTTATGGTGGCCGACCCTGTAGTAGGATTTGAAAGCGCACTGTAAGGCCTGCGATATATGTCAAAGGACGGGGAAACCATCACGAAGGGACGAGATGCCACTAAATCTCCAAATGACACTGCAACAATTTGAGAAACAGGCAATCAACTTTCTGGGCCCTGTTAGTGCCTAAATCTACCTCAGGCTGAGGGAAGGCAGGTCTAGGGTAACATTAAACCATGCTTAACCTGGTAGCTATCCCTACCAGGTCGGGAGAGGGCTCTCTCCTTGTCAATCTCAATTAGAATATGGTAACCAGGGCTTGAGATGACTGAAATGAATGCTGATTTTAGGCTAGGTATATTATGTCAGAGGACTTTGTTTGATTTTTGATGGTTGGTTGCTGGATCAATTGGAGAAGGCAACTTGGATCCGGGAAATAAACTCAGGAATACAGTGATGTCCTGTGGGGCAGGGTAGACAAGAGCTTATGTACTAGAAAAGGATTGAGATGGTAGATTAAGATAGCTGAGAAGTTAAAGAGGGCATATGAAGCTATGAATCCTCTTTAAACAGCAGAAAACATTGAAAACTAAATGCAATCCCAAGATAAAGCACTATAAATCTAGTGTATTTTGTCTATTCACATTGATTCACTTAGTTTAGAAGAAAGAGAGAGATGTGATACATATATAACATCAGAAAAAATCGTTACAAAGAAAGTAACTCATTGTCACAAGAATCCCACAAAAATAGCTATGAAACCTGGTTTTATTCCTTGCCAACTGCTGATACAAAATGTTCAGTGAGTCCAACACTTCTGCTAAAGTCCAATCTTTACAAATGAATCAAAAAGTACATGATATAGGCAAGGAAACTACTCAAGCTAGCTATCAAGGTCGAATCCATGAGAAAATGGTTGGTTTCAACCATATGTAAACTAGGAACAAGAATATAGGCAGTGGAACAACTTGCCTCTAAAACCATGGAAACTGATTCATTCAGTTCAAAACCACCTTTGACTTGATGTATCTACCCTAATAAGTGATTTACATCCATAATTACATCAAATTACATCATTTACCATGATAATTCACCAAGAGAGCAAGAAAAAGTCAACTACAGAGAAAACTAGGCGAAATATGGAAAAACAGGCAAAACTGGGAAAATTCCTCCTATGTGCAGCGCCACCGATCCTATACGTAGCACTTTTTCTAGGCCACTTTTGGAAGGCTTCCCGAAGTCCAAAGCAGGTGAAAGATATCTCATTGGAAATCTTTTTGAGTCTACCTTCTAGAAAAGCTTGAATTTCTGAATTTAGAGTCCATTTGCCCCTCCAAAAATGGAATCTCCCAAGATTGCTTCCTGTGTGGCAAAAGAGTGGCAGAGAGGGCACTTTTCGGGTGTTTTTTGCCCTTTTGGAGACCTAGAACTTGTCCAAAATTCTCATTCATTTCTGAGCATGCATATTTTTCCATGTTTATTCCAACAATATAAACTTTTTTGCAAATGGATGCCCCCAACAAAACCGGTGCTGCGCACTTGCTGAAAAACCCTGTTTTTTGCATTAAAAAATTAAAAAATGGCAAAAATTGCTCCAAATTTCTTGAAATTTGGCATGAGTGACCCTTGTTAAGTGCTTTTTTGGGCTAATGATGTTTCAGCCAAAATATTGAGCTTATCCTGCTCTTTTTTTCTCCTCAAAGCTATTTTTAGCTTAGCCTTTTTAGCTTAGCCTTTAACATCTTCACCCTTGTTTTGCAAATTTTGTTCCGATTTAGGTAGTGATAAGCCATATGGTGCAAAATTTTCTTCTCTTTTTTGGCTTTCTCGAGCATCTTTTCCAGGTGAATGTTTGCCCTCTCCAACCATGATTTCCGGTCATCCTCAATTTCTTGCTCAAGGGAGGTCATCTTGATCTTTCTCTTCTTTGCCATTTGCCTATTTTATCTAATCATTTGTAGCTCCATAATAGCTTGTTTATCTGTCAGTTTCTTGTTCTCCTGCTCAAGAAAGTTGATGATCCATTTGGCTCTCTCAAGATCAAGAGATAAGGCTTGTATTTCAGCCTCCTTCTCTTTAATAATCATGTCTTTGAGTTTTGAGCTTTGAGAGCCCAAATTAGTGATATCCTCCTCAATCAAAACAAAATCCCTGTCTAGCCCTTCAGGAAGGAATTCCTCATGCATCCTTTGCTTCCCTTTGTCTTTTCTCTTTGATTGCTGGCCAACCTCATAGCTAGAGAAGAAGGCAAAGCCCCTTTCACCCCCGGTGAAGATAACATTTTCCTATGGTCTAGTGAAGCAAACGAGACCCCTTCCACCCCTGGTGGAGATAGTACTCGTCTGGTAGTAGCAAAAAGCCTCTTGGTTCCTCTCTCATAGGTGACAAACACCGACACACCTGTAGTTTCAATCTCATGAACACCTGGTTGTCCTGATGGCCCTCCTTCCTCTTGAGGCACTGATGGAATCACCTGAGGGCCTTTGAAAATCTCGTGGGCAATGAAGGTATCCCATGGTATGTTCAACAAGCTTAGCTAATGCAAGACAACAATTTTAATTAGTGAGAAGTGGTAAATGTTTTTGAATTGCTGACGAAAAGGTTTCCTTTGCACATAGAGAGCCATCTTCTCAATATTCCTGCATATAAAGTATGGGAGGTTCATCATCCTCACTCTTGTGAAATGCATCAACAATCTGACATGATATGTATATAGGTGGGAAAACCTTCCTTCACAGGTGAAATACTTGATGATAAGTTTCATGAGAGGAGCATAAGTGTTCTACAATTATTTTAAAGGAAAAACCCTGCTAATTTTCCTGTGATATCCAGCATTAATGTAAGGCTCATAATGTTCTCTGCCCACATGCTGCCCCTTATTCCACTGTTTACCTACATTAGGGATGCCTGTTGTTGCTGCAATAGTGTCAGGTATCAAGGTGAAAGAAACACCAACAAGGTTCACCTGGCCATTGTGAAGATGAAGAACAAACAACCTAGCAAGCTCATGATGATATTTCACCCTCTCTATCGTTTCACAAAACTGATAACAAGATTGGTGTTTAAAGCAAGCTACAACAAGAGGGCAAGAAAGTAATTTTGTAAGAGTGGTGGGCTCCTCCCAGATGATCTTTCCCCCTTTATGTGGCTTTCTTGGTACACGAGCTTCTCTGGAAGAATCACTAAGAGTTTCCTCTTCCCTCTCATAGTCTGAATCTGTCTCCATGCTTATGAATTTGAAGTGAAAGAAGATGAGTATGAAGAGATTTTGAAATATGAGGTGAGTAATGTGTATAAGTGAATGCTAGGAGGAGGGGTTTCTTTTTGAGAAATGTGGGGAGTGAATGGTATTATGAATGTAGATGAGGGTTTTGAAAATGAAATGGATGTAGTGAAGGAATAGGATGTGGATATTAGGATTTGGGAATAGGGTATAGGGCTAGGGTTTGGGAATAATATGTAGAAGGGTTTATATGTGGAGGGTTAGAGTTTAGGGAAAATAGATTAAGGGAATGGGGTTTAGGGAAAATAGTTTAAGGGAATAGGGTTTAGGGAAAATAGTTTGAGGGAATAGAAACAGAATAAAACAAGTACCCTTTGCAAATCCATGAAACAGTTTGGACGATAGCTAGGGTTTGATTTTTTGAGATATGAAAATCACCACAATTGATAAAAAAACCCTTGCTAAACTAGGTGAGAAGCTTTACTTACTTGATGAGAGGCCAATTAAGGAATTTGAAGTAAAGTAGGGTGACTTGAGTCGTTTTGAAGCTTAGTGGACAGGGGTGCAACGCCAAGAAACAGGTGCGTAGCGTCGGGTATGTGCGCAGTGCCAAGGCCCACGTGCATAGCGCCATCAAGATTTTGGGATTTTTCCTCTGTTTTTGCCCTCTTTCTTCAAAAACACGATTTTTATGCTTTTGGCTCTTTCAATTGCAACAATGAAGACTCAAACAAATGGATTGCCTCTTATATCCCTCTCTTTTATTTTTTCATTAACCAAACCCACTTTTCTAATGTTTTGCTAGCTTTTTCACAAATGCTCTGTTTCACTTACATTCTGACTTTTGCTTTTTTGCAGGTGGACTTTTACATTGATTGTTTGTAATGGCAGGAGTTGACTTTGTCACCAGGTCACCCAGGAACAGCTATTGAACACTTATTACATATAGAAACATGGAAATTACATGAAATTTGTACAATAATGGAAAAAACCCTATTTTGAGCATAACAAAAGTAAACTTATGATTTTATGAACTTATTTATCCTCCTCATGTGCCTTTTGACCTTTTTATTCAATTAATATGACCATGATGACAAACCCTAAGACCTAGTGAGACTAAACCCTAAAACTAATTTTTATAAATGAAATGAAGCAGGATGACAGTAAATGACTAAAAAAATGTATGAACAGGTCAACAGGTGAATGGCATGAGGGAAATTGACATGAACCCACTACCATTAGTTGATCCATGACCTAATGCAATGCAGCTGATCGGATGAGACACCTAATATGCGTGCAAAAGATCAATTTGATCACTGATGGAAGTGTGAAGATACTGACACTAACAGGCCCAATCAAACCTCAGGGAAAGATGGGGGCATGCTACATCATCACCATGACGGAGTACCCAGCATGATGGGTGGAAGCACAACCGGTCAAGGATTGCATGGCCACTACAACTGCAAAGTTCTTGTTCGAAAACGTGTTGACACAATTTGGTTGTTTGAAAATATTAATGACAGATCGTGGAACACATTTCTTGAATGAAACCATCAACACGCTCACAGAAGAGTTCTAGGTGTATCATCAGAAAAGTACATTGTACCACCCATAGGCCAATGGAATAGTAGAGGCATTCAATAAAATACTAGAGACTGCACTAACCAAAATATGTAACGTGCAGCGGAATGACTGGGACCTGCGCATACCCACTGTGTTATGGGCATACAGGACAACGTACAAGAAATTAACAGGACAAACACCATTCTGGTTAGTCTATGGTACGGAAGAAGTCATGCCGATGGAATACATCATACCTAGAATGTCAATAGAAGTTCTCATAGGCATGATGGACCGCGAAGCTTTGGAAGAAAGGCTTGGACAATTAGAAGAACTCGAGGAAGAATGATTTCTAGCCAGATTTCACCAGCAGGTACAAAAGAAGCGTGAAAAATCCTGGCACGACTACCATATCAAGTTGCGCACCTTCCAGGTAAATGATTTAATGCTACTGTATGACAACAAGTTTGAAAAAATTCCGAGAAAATTCAGAATGCATTGGTTGGGACCATATGTGGTAAAAGAGGTTACAGATAAAGGCGCAGTCCAACTAGTAAAACTTAATGGAGAATCCTTCCCAGGAAAAGTAAACGATAGTCACCTAAAGCTCTACACAAGTGGGTTGGCTATCTGACTAACCGACTGAAGCACAGTCTTCGCGGCCCGAGGAGTCGGACAAGGGTGTGAGACTATAAACACAACCACCAAAAGTCGGTACCAAATAAAGGACACGAGTCAGATGCGGGTGATTCAGAAGCAACAGAAGAGTGCATGCAGCAGGTCCAACACACAACAGAACAGTGCACCACGGACCTCCAGGTAGTACAGGAATAGTTGGAAGGGCTTTGAGCGAAGACCGCCACACTAGCAGAGTGACTCGAGACGAGTCACGATGACTGTGTTGGGAGCCTATTGGGCATGGAATCCCCCCACAACAGGTTTTGGGGCTCAAAGCCCAATTTTGATCAAAGATGTTGTAAAACTCTGCGAATTGCGAGCACGGAGCGCGTAGTGTACAATTGAGTCATAGGGTTGTCCGCCCTAAACATTGTAATGTAAGCTAGTGTAAAGTTAGCCTACCCATGGTCCGTGGACCATGGGATTGTATAAATAGAGTGAGGCTCTAAGTTGTAAAGATAGTGATTGATAGAATGAATAGAGAAGGAATGGTTCAAGCCTAGAGTATAATTCTAAGTGTCTTGGGTTGTAGTAGTAGGAAGAGGCTCTGCAGCTGAGTGCGCATAGGCCCAGTAGAGTCCGTAGCTGAGTGCGCGGACCCCTGCAGCTGAGTGCACAGGGCGGTGTCGAGTTTGTAAGAAAGATTGAAGGTTAATAAAAGAGAAGTTGATTCTTATTCCCGTGTATTCGCTGTGTATTATCATATTTATTTTTATATTCATTTATGTACTGCGCACACTGATATGATTGTTGAATATGTTGTAATAACCATAATTCTTACACACACAAGTTAAGTAATTTGATAATTAGCAAGGATTTTGGGTATCATATGGGTCGTGCTCCGAGTAGGGCTACGCGTAAGCCGTACTGTAGGTCGGGAATGGATCACAAGTGCACGTAGCGACAAGTCAGACCGCGGACCTCCAGAAGCCCATCAGACATCCCAAGGGTGTGGAAACCTAGTTCTAGCACCCTCCCATACTACTTCGGGTGAGACCTCAGCCCGCACTCTGGGGACTGTTGCCGAAAGGGCCAATAATAGTGGGATTTTCTTGGCTAAATCACCTCTGAACCTGGGTCAAGCCCATACAAGCCAACAAGATGAAAAGCTAAAATACATAGGTCTATTCAAAGAGTTTCAAGATGTCTTTTCCTAGAGTTATGAAGAGCTGAAGTCTTATGATACCAACATTATTCAACATAAGATACCCCTCAAAGAAGATCAGAAACCCTTTAAACAAAATCTTAGGAGAATTAATCCCGTTCTTATGCCATTAATTGAAAAATAAGTTAAAACGATGTATGATGCACAAATCATAGCACCAATTAGATATTCAGATTGGGTCTCTAATTTAGTCACTACTAGAAAGAAAACAGGAGAGATCAAACTCTGTGTTGATTTTAGGAACTTGAACAAAGTGTCATTAAAAGATAACTACCCTCTCCGTAAAATGGACCACATTCTCGAGAGGGTAGTAGGCTCATCCATAATTTCATTATTTGATGGATTCTTTGGATACAACCAAATCTTAATTCAACTAGAGGATCAAGCAAAGACTGCATTTACCACTCCATGGGGTATTTTCATGTATTTAAATATGCCTTTTGGATTGATGAACGTTGGAGCAACATTCGAAAGAGCAATGGACATAGCCTTTGTAAAATAAATCCATGACTTTCTAGTGGTTTACCAAGATGACATCACACTATTTTCCGAATCAAATAATGAACATCTAGATCACTTAAGGAAAGTTTTTATTAAATGTAGAAAATTTGGCATTTCCTTGAATCCCAAAAAGACACTCTTTGGTCTAGAAGAAGGTAAACTCTTGGGACACATAATATCAAAAGATGGAATCAGAATAGACCTAGCTAGAATAGAGGCAATCCTAAACATCACTCATCCTAGAAACATCAAATAATTACAATCATTGTTAGGAAAAATAAATTTTCTTAGGACATTCGTTTCTAACTTGGCAGAATTGATTAGAGAATTAAATAACAAGTTAAAGAAGATTCAGCACTCAAGTGGATAGTAGAGGCTAAACAATCTTTTGAGGCAATCAAAGAAGCCCTTACTAAAACACCAGTCCTCATAAGTCCTGATTTCAAAAAAAAAATTATAATTTTTTCTTTTGCTTTAGAACATACTATTGCAACAGTCTTGTTGCAAGAGAATGATCAAGGTTATGAGCAGCCTATTGCATTTTTCAGCAAATCTTTGAGAGATGCTACACTAAAGTGCAACATAATGGAAAAACAAGCACTTGCTTTAGTGAAAGCTATTAAAGATTTCAGAGTGTACATATTGTACTCGCACATCATTGCTTATGTTCCAAATTCAGTAGTAAAGGACATTTTGACACAAAATGGGCTTGAAGGAAAGAGAGGCAAATGGATTGCCACTATTGTGGAATATGACATAGAAATAAACCATACAAAACTTATTAAAGGCCAAGGTTTAGCTAAACCCATGGCTGAATCGAATTGTCAGGACTTAGATATAAATTTCATTGGTGCTCTAGATGATCAGGAAGTGATGGCAACTCCACAGATCAGTGAAATTTTCATAGATTCACCTTGGTATGTGCTATGGGATAAAATTCACGGTGTATGTAGGATGAAAACTACCCTCAAAGGCCTTCCCGGGACCTTTGAAAGACTGTAAGATTATCTACAGAAGCTACCAAGTTATGCACATGTTCATCTATCAAACATAAAGTGACAAGGTATGGAAAGAGGATCACCTTTAGTTCCTTCTAGATTTGTTTGGAGATCTCTATGCAGCAAGAAGAACTCCTTCAAGGCTGGCTCCAAGACAATTCCTGCACAAAGGACAAGGTAAACCAATCACAGCATACGCTCTTCAAAACTAATGTAAGAATGCACAAGCATCAGAATGAACAAATCAATGAACAACATTACCAACACTATGGAGTAGGGAACACAACTGCAGTTTTGTATTTATAGTGGAAGAGTGATTACAACCATCCATTGTATTAGCCTTCCCTTGCCCCTTCTTCCTCTCTCTCTCTCTCTCTCTCTCTTTCAACTCACTTCTTCAAGTGTATGACAATTTAACAACAGCTTAATGGGCTATCCTTCCAAATGCTCTGACCCCTTTCACAATGGCCCTCTCGCTACTTATGTAGCAATTGAATTAGGGATGCCAAGCTCCTCCTAGAGTACATTAGGAAAAAATCCATGAACCTGCCCTGTTTTCAAGATTTTTCCCATTTGCCTTCATTCTCATATTGGAATTTCCCCAAATAATTCGATTTTTGGAGTTTCCTTGCTTTTCTTGAGCAAATTTAGGGATAAATATCTAGATATTTGTGAGCAGATTCATTGTCTTGACCCAATGAACTTCCCTTAGTTTCAGTAACGCTCCCCCTGGTCTATCAGCTTGAGTTAGCAGGGTGACTAATGCTCCTTTATGCTTGGTAACAAGCTTTATAAAGCAGGTTAGTAGTGTGCAGAGAGCGTTAGTGTGGAATCAAGGCCTGCAATTGCGGTCTTTGCTTCAGTCATGCTATCTTTCACCTCTGAGTTGATGAGGAGGTCATTTTGTCCTATAACAGTATGTAGATATCATATTTGTTTTACTAAACCTACAAGCTCCTCCTGGTTTATGTAGAACTAAAGCTAGATTTTTGAAAATGAAATCAATGAAATATTGTATCATAGACAACTTTTTATTTTGGAAAGATAATGGTGGCATTTATTGAATTGTTTATTAAAATATGAAGCTGACAAAGTTATTAAAGAATTTCACGCAGGAGATTGTGGAGGACACCTATATTGGAAAACAACTGCTGATAAGATTTTAAGGGCAGGTTTTTACTGGCCCACCCTTTTTGTAGATGTCAAGAAATATGTGACCTCCTGTCACAAGTGCAAAATATTTGAGGGCAAAAGGAAGCTCTTACTGTTGAGGGATTTTCTCCCCTAGGGCTTTTGGGTGGAAACCCTAGCAGACTGAAAGTTGTCTAACAGAGAAACACACATTCACACAACCATTATGCTATTAAAAGAAAATTCTATAATAAGAGGGGCGTACCTCAGGTCCTACATTCGAGAAGTTCCTCAAGGTTCCAAACACTTATTCAAGTCCCTTTCGCTCCTTTGTCCTGTAAAACAACCAATTCCAAAGAATACAGTAGTATATGGACAAAGACTTATAAAGAAATCATCTTTATGTTATAAAAGAAGGAATTTAGTTATGAAGTTTAAACAACCATTCACATATGAAATTCAAACATGAACATCATAAACATAAAGAAGAAGCATATCAGGAACCAAGACGTGTTTCTTTATTATAGACAAATAGAATGTACAAAAGGAGTAATATCACCTGAGTAACCTTTCGCAGGCTCCAAGCAAAGCTTCCTTCCGGATCCATCCAACCTCAAGCCTTTATCATATCTCCTTCCAAGACTCACTCCATGATGCCATAACTAGTGGATGAACATCAACACACAAGGAAACAACGATTTCCTGTATAAATGGGGGAAGTACAGAATGCACAAGGGTCTTCAGACCTGGTCAGGGGAAAAATCTCAGTATAATAACCTTTCTCTCTCTTCTCTCCTCCCTTAGGCCTTCCCTTTGATGTCTTTTTATACCAC